>MDKI01213033.1:0-14301 GCA_005239505.1 Nicotiana paniculata | reverse complement strand
GAAATTCCATAACCGGCTTCCAAGCCCTTCCGACGACTCCAATGGATGCACAACGCCCCAAAACTATCCAAATAACGACAAACCAATGAAATTATACTCTAATATTTGTTAACAATTCAAATTATATAAATTCCAATCTCCGCTCAAGGAATTGACCAAAATGCCCTCGACCCCACGTGCTCGAATTCCGAAATTTCTCGAAGATAAATTCTACCCATAGCTTTACTAACTCAAATATACAATTTGCTCCAATTTTCATGCTCAAATTCATGGTAAAATCCAAAAATACAAATTTCTAGGTTTTCCTCCAAAAATCCCAATTTCCTACAAGACCTCATGTATAATCCCATGCATATAACTTGTATTTAACTTAAAAACATGAAGAAATTACTTACCTTGACATTGATGATGAATTTCCCTTCTTGAAGCCCTCCTAAAATCGCCTAAGCCATGAGAAAAATGAGAGAAATGGCCAACAATCTCAGTTTTAAAACATTCTGTCCAGCCTCATTTCTGCACCTGCGATCCTACCTCCACATCTGCACTCCCGCAGGTGCGACCAATCTCCCGCACCTGCGGCTTCGCACCTGTGGCCAAAGCCTCGCAGGTGCGGTCGCACCAGACACCAGCAACTTCAGCTTTTCTCAACTTCAAATATTGATCCGTTAACCACCTGGATCCACCCGAGGCCCCCAGGACCCCGTCAAATTATACCAACCTTTTCCAAAACATAATGCGGACTTGATCGAGGCTTCAAATCACATCAAACAACATTGAAACCACGAATCGCACCCAAATCCCAACTTTATGAACTTAGAAATTTCCAATTTCTACATCCGATGCCGAAACCTATCAAATCATGTCCGATTAACCTCAAATTTTGCACAAGAGGCATATTCGACATTACAGACCTGCTCCAAATTCCGGAATCGCATTCCAACCTTGATATCAAAATTTCCACTTCCGGTCGGATTTCTCAAAAACCTTTAAATTTCTATCTTTAGCCAAATGACTTCAAAATAATCTACGGACATCCGAATTCACCTCCGATCGCGCTCCCAACTCCAGAATCATCATACGAAGCTATTCCCAGACTCGAAATCCCAAACAGACATCAATATCACTGAAATGCTCTTCAAGCCAAACTTAGGAAATTCCTTCAAAAATGCTGACTTCCACAATATAAGCTGAAACGCTCCCGGGTTATGTCAAAACCTGATCCGGACATACGCCCAAGTACGAAATAATCATACAAACCTTCAGGAACCTTCAAATCCTGATTCTGAGGTTGTTTACTCAAAATTCCAATCTTAGTCCATTTCTCCAACTTAAGGCTTCTGAAATGAGAATTTTCTTTCCAAACCAACTCTAAACTTTCCGAAATTGAATTCCGACCACGCCCACGGGTCATAATACTGACGAACTTAACACATTCCATTCGATCAAGGACGACGATAACACATCATAGGTGAATACTCCACATTACTTGAAACACCAAGTACTACTACTTTATCAATCCAAAACCTGGCCATTCATAATACAAATAGCCTCCAAGTTCTCAGAAACACAACAACCGAGCTGAAACAACATAATATTCTTCTACAGGGCAACAACAACAGCCTCATGCAAAGACTCAGGGGAAACACCCCGCACCATATCCGTAGCACCATATCAATTCCTCAAATTTCCTGATTCATAGCAAGCGCTTCGCGACGCGTAAGATTGAGTAGGAATGAACAGAGGTATAAGCCTCAAAGGAATCGAATCGCACGATGAGGAATCAAGAAGGGAAGTACTCCTAACAGCCCTGTAGCCTATCAAAGATAAGTACATACGTCTCCGTACCGATCCGCAAGACTCTACTAGATTTGCTCATGACTCGTGAGACCTACGGGAACCTAGAGCTCTGATACCAAGTTTTCACGACCCAAAATCCATAAGATCATGATGGGGCCAGACACCACTGTCAGGCAAGCCAATCATTAAATGGTTAATTTGAATTTCCTGTTTTAGCGTTTTTGAAATCATTACCTTTCACTTTATTACATAATGTTGATACCCAATTTTTCCTCAAACTATTTTAAAATTTGCATATATACCTTCAAAATCACTCTTTATAATAACTGATATTTTTCCATAATTTTTCATATTTTTATTAAATTCTTTTCCAATTTATTCAGTATTTTTATATCCAATAATTATTCATAAATTGTATTGTAAATAATTTCAAAATATTTTACAGCTCAATATATTATTTTAAAATCTTATTAGTATTTAATTATTTCACAAATTAGCCAATTTGGCATTATTTGACCATAATTACAATAAATTTGCAATTATAGCCTAGTTATACATTTTATGCCTAATTATTCATTTATATATTTTCTATATTAATTAAGTACCTTAATTTCACTTATTTAGCCTAATTTCATTTTATATGATTATTAGCTATTGTTATTAATTATTTATCTATTTTAATGGGTATTTAACAAATAGCCATTGTTTATTTAAATTCCAGCCTAATTAATCCTGGTCCCTAACCCAATTAAAATAGACCAGACCCCCAAGCCCAATACACTATCCTACCCGGCCGAAGTACCTATTTAATTTGAACTGCTGATTAATTTCAATCAACGGTCCAGATCGCCTATTACCATAATTAACCTAAGACTACCCCCCCCGTCTCTCATTCTCTCCCTCTCACTTCTGAGACGTCTCTCTCAACTCTCTCAACTCTCTCTCATCCCTTCAACTCCCTCCAGTGGACCTGGCCCTTCTCCGGCCATCGCCTTGCCGGAATCTATGGTGATTCAACCGCCTACCAGCCTTATGGCTCCCCCCTTGAACGTGTGTCACTGTTTTGAGGCCTTCAAGTGAACCAGAGGCAGTCCACTCACCTCTATGATCTCATTCCATTTTTCCGACCTCCCATGACCGTCCGAGTAAGATCTTTACACTTTCCAGTTAAAACCGGTAATTTCGAGTTGTTCTCTTCTCCTTTCTGGGTTCTGTTTGGAAACCCTAACTTTAAACCTCCCGATCCTTTTAGATCTTTCACAGGTCTATACGTATTTTGAGGTTCTTCCATGTTTTCCTCAAAGATCTTCTTGTTTTCTGAAACGACTCTTCACTTCTCAAAACTAGGGTTTCAAGATCCTTTTTAAAACAATTCTTCCTCTAGTTTCTTAGTATTATTTTTGTGATTTTATCGTGTTTAAGCATTATTTGAGCCGTTCTCTTTTTGTTTGATTCATTTTGATAAAAAAGCACCAAATTTCTGGGTTCAATATGCGAATCTGAGTTTATCTTGCAATCTTGTTTACCTATTCTAGCATGACTACCTTGCTTGCGTGTATACTCTATGTGTTTTGTGATTTCTTTCTCTATAATTACTGATTAGGGTTTTTGATTCTTTGTTGCCTCTGCCTAGACTATGATTATCTATTGATTCCTTTAATTATCTGCTATTTTCTGATATGTATCCCTAATTTCGTGATTAGGGTTCCTGATTTTTGCTTAATATGTGTTATTCCAGTATAGTTTTACCATTTTTAAATCTCTGAATAAGTATGATTAGTGCTTTAGTGATTTTTACACCATACTCTTTACTAATTTTCGAGTATTTACCTTTGAGAAATACTGATTGCCTGATTTTCTAATATTTCCTTAAAATGGTGGTATTTTCCTTTGAGTAACACGGATTTTCTGTGATTTGAAGATTTCCTCACTAATTTTAGAATCTGAATCATCTCTTGCCTTATTTTTATGAATAAACCTGCTGTCAATTAATTCTTATACACTTTCCTTAATTGGTATATTCTGTATTCGGTCTTGTACACGTGCTATATACTTTTACTACTCCTTATGTGGTAAAATCATTCCCTTAATTGATTCTTTTCCTTGTTTATCACTGTTTTTATCCGTTTGAACATTTTACTCCTTAATTAAAGGGAGTACTTGTATTAATTAGATTCTAATTGTAATTTACTTTTATAATTGGGATGAACTGTTATTTGCTACCATACTCTTCTGCCAGTTTTCAAAACTATAAGTACCTCTACTCTTTCATTATCAAAAAGGAACGAATATGTTCAACTCTCTCTCTCTCACAACTAAAAGCTCTCTGCTCTCTCTCTTTTCTGTGCTAGTTACTACTATTCTAAGTTAGCCGGCTGCAAGCCAAGGCTAACTATTGTGCATCTCCTACTTCCTGTTTGTGTTACTGCTTTCTTCACTTCACTGGTATGTTCTAATTCAGATTTCAGTTCTCAAACCTACATGTTTCCACTATTGTTGCAATTTATTGTGTTTCTAATTTGCTTTTACTTATTTTGTTGTTCAACATGTAACTAGGATCCTGAACTCCATTCACATGATAAGTTATACTCTATTTGTTATAAACAACATGTCTTTATGTACTTGATACATATTCTATGGAATCTTCATGCCTATGTTTGGTACATTAGTTTGATTAGGGTAAATCCTACTGTCTTGAACTATTTGGTCCTATTATGTTAGTATAATCATACACCCTATTGTATCCCCCAATCCCCTGAATCCTTAGGAACTTCCGATTGTGTACTGCCTAGTACATGTTTGCCTTCACATGCTCTGTATCTGTCCCTCAAATCCCATTACCCCTGCTTGTGATTGTTGGACTATTCCTGGTCCTTTGTGTGATGTTGAACTTGGTGTTGCTGCCCTTTTGGTGGTTAAACTTCTTTGTTATAAAACTATTCCAATCAAGTTTTCCCCTTTAAAACTGCCTACTTACTTACCCTTTTCAAAACTGTTTTCTTACTTAACCTTTTCAAAACTATGTCAAGCACTCTCACATATACTCTTAGAAGTCTAGTTTCTGCCCCCTATGTGTGAGCATTGCCTTGGGACCCTTGAGCTCCCTCTGAACTTTGACACACAAAGGCTGGCCATTCCACACTGCACTTACTCTATCTTGGCTATGAAATCTTGGTGTGAGCACTGACCGAGATCCCTTGAGGTCCTTAGGGAACTCTGACACACCCGGATTGTGAAAAGGCTGTGAAACATTACCTGGCATTGAGGACCTGGAGACTTGAGCCTATTCTGTAGGCTCCCTATAGTTAACTTCTTATTTTTCTTCTATTTCAGTTGTGTAATTCATATCCCATGGTCTGTAATAATTAATTGTAAACAACTCTAGGGTCGGATAGTGAAAAATAGGTGGGTGATGTGCATGCTGTAGTATAATTAAAGGTAGAGACTATGTTTCTTGGTTTATTTTCTCTATGCGCAATAGCAGCCATGTTTAGTTACAACATGCCATGCATTAGATATCATGCTACTTAGGCTCATATATATTGTTTTCCTTTCAACACGTCATCATTTATTGCCCTCACCTAGAGATCCTGCCTATAGGACAAATAATAAGTAAATTGCTGTAAACATGTCTTGAAGCTTCATTTAGAAGTCATGTACTAGAATAAATAATGGTAACAAAACTGCAATCATGTCTCATCATGCTATACACGTAGAGATCCTGTTCTAGGTAAACAACGATTAAAATCTGCCGCCTCTGTTATTCCTGAAATGGTGCATAATGTTGTGATTTTATGTGCATTTAGAAATCCTGTTTAGGTTACTATTCATCATGCTGAATTAGACATCATGCTATAGGATCGTATTCATCTCACTGCACTTAGTCTAAATACAGATATCTAAAATAGTCCCATGTTCTAAACAACTGGTAATTAGTCCTTGCACATCTTCAACACCTAGAATTGCATGTTATCTTGCACTTAGGCAAGCATTAGGTAATCAACTTAAAAAAATATAACCAGAACTGTCCTTTGTGATTAGTGTTCAACTGTCAGCATGCTTAAAACCAGTAGGCAAACCTGATTAAGTCTTTCCTCTATGAGTTATGCAATAAATATGTGTTTGTGTTATCATTTAGATATCATGCTTAGGATCTGAACCTGAATATGGACTTTAATTGTGTATGAGACATGCCGTTTTTGTGCACTATTTGTGAAGGTATTTGAGCCCTTTCCTGTTTATGTGCTACCCCATTTATCTGCAATTCTATTTGTTCATTATATGTCGCCTTAGCATTTCACCTTTAAAACCTGAGGGTCTGCCTAGCACCTCCTTTAGGATAGGAGTCCTAATTTCCTCCGGGACTGATAGGAAGGGATGGGTAACAACATGCATTAGAGTTCGAGACCAACACTCGATTTAGTTTCTTTCACGGGGTGGGAAAGGGTAGAATATGGATATGATGACCAGTGCGCTAATACAACGTGTAGCCCCTCTTTGAGGAGTGATTACCAGGTATTGCATTGATGTGATCCATATTATTATAAACCTAGGATACCTTTTATATGCTTAGCTCGTAATCCTTTCAAAGTCTAGTCTCCTTTACTATTTTCAAACATCCGCATGCTTAAGACTTAAATCCCCTCTTATTGAGCCTTTACTTGTTATTTACTAATTGTACAAATTCACATAAACCATTTGGCCGGGAACCACACTTGTGGATCCTGAGGGGTGCCTAACACCTTCCCCTTAGGATAATTTCAAGCCCTTACCCAATCTCTGGTTAGTAACGTAGTTTTAATTGAACTCTTTAGGTGCCCTAAATCACCATTAAAATTGTTAGGTGGCGACTCTTCAAATATGCAAACCCCTTTACCAAAAGGAACGATTTTTCCCAACCAATGTCATAAACCCTTTCAACCGGACCCGAAAGGAGCGCTCGGGGAGAAAAAGGGGGCGCGACAGCATGGAGACTCTGCTGGGGATATCCAATCTTTTACCATTTCAAATTGTTTCGTGAATTTGTTCCTTTATTTTTAAGTACCTTCACCCTTTCCTATTCCATTTACATGCAATTAATTGTTTACTTTAGGTATTTACTTTTCTTCAAAGACGAAACTGACATGTCTTTTTGTTTTCTTTTGTAGCTGCTTTAAATCATTATTGCTGTTTTTACCGCTTTCTTTAATGTGAAAATACGTGAAAACTTGTTTTAATACTTATTATTGCATAATCATGCTCAACATTCATACTCCACTCGTGCCAAACAAAATACTATAGCAACGCTTGATGAGTGGTTGCGCTCTTCCTATATTATTACCCACTAAATTCGGAAAGGCTTATTTACGGTAAAACTAGTCAATCAGCGGTACAGTCAACGGTTCCGTGCCTTTCCCCCTTGAGTTGTCCACTCAAGGGTACCGGTATAAAACCCCATAGAAATCTTACTCTGTCGCACTATTGCATGCATCATGGTCAAACCTGGTCGAGCTAAAGTGTCGTCCGCACAATAGCTTTTAAGATAGCCTTATCCAAGTGTCCACCGGGTTTCCCTAAACCAAAACAGACGCCCTCATGTTCTGTGCATTTATTTGGAGAATTAAATGCTTCCTGCTAATTATTGACGATAAATAGTCGAGTCCGGTGGGGGTTAGGGCCTAACCTTATTTGCTTTGCAGAAAAATGAGGCACGAAGTCCCCAGATTCGGCATGGTCTCCAATATCCACCCAAGACTGTTGAGTTGGTGGGAGGATCTGCACTATAGCGACAAATCTATCATCAGGAAACACTTGGGTAACCTACCATCTCTCCTGGAAATCCAGCCTAACAAAATGATAATAGAGGCTGCTACCCTGTTCTGGGATCCTGAAAGGTTCGTGTTCTGGTCTGGGAACATCGAAATGATGCCTTTGATAGAAGAGATAGAAGGGGTGGCTAACCTAGTATGGGAAACTCCAGGGTTGTTGATGGCTGAGAACCGCACAGGAAAAAAGTTTCCTCAAAATGATGGGCCTGAAAAAGGACGCAGAATTGGTGTGTTAGGAGGATTCGTACATTCTTTGACTACTTGTACGAAAGGTATGGCTACAGCAAATCATACCGTACCTACCATGACGAGTTTGCTATCACCTCTCTGGGACACGTCCATCGCCGAGTGTTCATGTTTATGGTTTGATTTTTGGGTTTGATCGTGTTCCCGACGAAGAAGGAAAGGATCCATACCAGGCTAGCCATGGTAACTAAGACCATAATGGAAGGGGTAGATGGGCAAGACTTCAGCATTGTGCCCATGATAGTTGTAGACATATATCGGGCCTTAGAAAGGTGTCAATAAGGAGCAAAGCATTTCGAAGGTTGCACTTTATTACTTCAACTCTGGCTCATGGAACATCTCCAAAGAGGCTAATACCGACAAGACATTCACCACAGAATGTGGGATGACCACATCGCTTTCCATCACCCAAAGCGAATGAATTATATCCCCGACATGTTCGCTCAGCCTGAAAATGCAGAGGGATGGGTTGAGCTTTTTGATAACTTGACTGAAAAGCAGGTTCAATGGATGTTTGAATGGTTTCCAACCGATGAGTTCATCATTCGATCCCGATACGCGTCATTTCTGATACTGATTGGTCTAAGTGAGACATACCCTTACGTCCCTCTTCGAGTTATGAGGCAATCATGTAGGAAGCAAGTCATCCCCAGCGCCGAGAAGATGAGACCTCTTCGAGATGACTTTCAAAATAATGACAGTCCTCACAAGTGCCAAGCTTAGCACATGTGGCACTACAAGATTATACTTGAGAAAGACACCATCGAGCCAGAAATATATCATGCCGGTTGTACCCCTTTCTATCTTGGTTGGTTAGAAGAGGATTTGGGTGGCCAGAGCAAGCTGGGGTATGTCCGAGGTCACAAGGTTATAGATAAAAGGGCCGAGGCACAAGTCAAATACAACCAACTGCACAAAAGGATTCGAGAATGTGAGGATGACAACCACAAGATACATGAGTCCAACAAGAAACTGATCGAGGAATGGAAGAACATGGCTATCAACTCCAACAAGAGGCTGGGGTACTTGGAACGAGGTATAGTCGAGCTGGAAGAAAAGTTCATCAAAAGAGTCGAAGATTGTCAAAAGGCTGAGGGATCTGCAGGGGGATACCTAGCCAGAACCTACCTGTTGCTGGGACTTCGCGAGCTGGGAAAACTGTACAAGGAAAGCAAGAATGCCGAGTCTGGGGAAGGTCCTTCTGGGACCAAGTAGATAGGAGTGTCTTTATTTTTCTATCAATGTAATAAGGCCAATGGCCATTAGTGACTTTTATTTTTCGTCTATCGTTTTGGGATTTGTCTATTTTTCTTATCAATAAAATGAGGCATTTAGCATTTTAAGTTCTCCAAATCAATTTGTCGCTAGGCCTACCTCGGGCACAAAGAGGTTCCCAACTTAGGACGCGCTTTACATTTCCGCATTATGTGTTTAAATACCGCAATATTCTTTTCATAATCCTCACTGACTTGGTTACCTTTTATTTTTATTTCTTTTTCTTACTCCCCTCCCCCAAGGTTAGTTCGTGCATTCTGGCATCATCAGCCTATCGCATAAGATCCAAGGGCCCTCCACCTCCTCCTCCTCCTAGTCCTCCTAAGGGAAAAGACAAAGGAAAAAGTAAGATGGAAGA
Organism: Nicotiana paniculata; assembly: GCA_005239505.1. Lineage (NCBI taxonomy): Eukaryota > Viridiplantae > Streptophyta > Magnoliopsida > Solanales > Solanaceae > Nicotiana > Nicotiana paniculata. The sequence goes on along the minus strand of MDKI01213033.1, from coordinate 4,818 downwards.
GTCCAGCGGCACCAGAAAGGAGAATATGATTGAACGGGTAGAGGCCACTGATGGCCGAAGTATTCAGGTCCTGCATGAAAGCATGTCACCACTTGAATAGAAATTGCTGAAGTTTCAGGAAGAACTCGATCAAGTCCGGAATCTGGCCAACTTGTCATTTTTCCTCAACGTCCCCGACGTTAACCTTCCAAATGCTCAAAACCCCGCACCTCCACAAAATATCCCAAGACAATAAAATCATCTCGCACCTCACCATCACGTCACTCCCCCAAGGAACCAAACTCTCCCGACGCAGTGCAATGCTTGCCACACCTCAAATAACACTCCACTACTCATCCCAGAACCTCAAAACTCCATAAAGGACCGGTTCCACACCTATAACAATCACATCTATGTGGAAAACGTGACCCACTCCACTCCGCCTATCTCATAGGCATCCGAGTCTGACAAAAAGGACTTACTTATCAAGAACCTGGCCGAGGAGCTTAAGAAACTGACCAGCCGAGTCCAGGGTGTTGAAGGAACCAAGGGAATTGAAGGGTTGAATTATGAAGACCTTTGTATCCAACCTGATGTCGAACTGCCCGAGGGGTACAAACCTCCAAAGTTTGAAATGTTTGACGGTAGAGGTGATCCGATAGTCCATCCAAGGACCTATTGGGACAAATTGGTTGGCGTTGCGAAGGATGAAAGAATCCGCATGAAGCTATTCATGAGGAGTTTGAAGGGAGACACACTGTATTGGTACATCAACCAAGACCCCAAGAAATGGTCAAACTGGGTAAGCATGGCATCTGATTTTATGGACAGATTTAGATTCAACACAGAGAACGCACCAGATGTGTTCTACATTCAAAATTTGAAGAAGAAACCCACAGAAACCTTTCAGGAGTATGCTACTCGCTGGAGGTCCAAAGCCGCTAAAGTCAGACCTGCTCTAGAGGAAGAGCAGATGAACAAGTTCTTTGTCCGGGCTCAGGACCCGCAGTATTATGAACAGTTGATGATGGTTGAAGGCCACAAGTTCTACGACATCATCAAAATGGGTGAGAGGATTGAAGAAGGTATTAAAAGCGGTATGGTTAAAAATTTTGAAGCCTTGCAAGCCACTAACAAGGCTTTACAGTCCGGTGGTGTGTCAAAGAAGAGAGACGTGGGAGCCGTAATGATTGCACAAAGAGCCAAGTCCCCACTCAAATACAAAACTTATCCAACACCTCCACTTGCATACTAGCCAACCCCGAACTACCAAGCTCCACCACCTTCCTACCAACCACCCTCACCGAACTACCAAGCTCCACCACCTTCCTACCAATCTCCGCCACCCACAAATCAACCTGCTTCCCCAGGTACTCACAACCCGCTCATGTCTACCACACTTATAATTCCCAGCCATCCCATTACCAATCACTCCCTGCACACCAAAACTTCCCTAGACCTCGTCCCAATGTTGATCGTCGCCCTCCAAAGCAATACACCGCCATAGCCGAGCCCATTGACCAGCTGTATGAGAAGCTCAAAGCTGCTGGTTATGTCACACCTATCCCTGCTGCCACCCCTGAAACCCTTCTCAGTGGGTTAACCCGAACAAATCCCGTGCATACCATTCCGGCATGAGAGGACACACCATAGAAGAATGCCGCTCTCTGAAGGACAAAATACAGGCTCTCATTGACAACAAGATTATTGTGGCAAAAGACCCCGTTCCAAACGTCCGCGACAATCCTTTGCCAGTCCATAAGGGTAGAAGTATCCATATGATTGAAATAGAAGACGATTGGGATCCTGAGGGATCAATCGGGTTGATCGGAGAAGGCGATGACCCAGAGGAACCCGCAGTCACTCTCAAACCGATCATAGTCCCGATTCAACCATCTGAGGACGCTGAGGTGAATATGTCTATACCATTTGAGTTTGAAGCAGCGCCACCTGCAAAGTCACCAGTGCCAGTTGAAGTTGAGTTTGTATCCCCATCAAATGCACCGACACCATTCGAGGTTGCAGTCTTGCCATCCCAAACACACATTCCGTTTGAAGTAAGGATGGCCGCACCAATTACGGTGGCAATGCCAACCAAGCCATTCTTCAATTCAAACGCTATCCCTTGGGACTACACAGCCAAGGTGAGAAGGAAAGGCAATGTCAGGTTTGAGGAAGCTGTAGCAGCACAGGGTATGACGAGAACTGGTAGGGTCTACACCCCTGAGCATCTGGTCGAGTCAAGCAAGCAGGCTGCCAACCGGCCTCCCCTTATCGAAACAGGTCCCGATGAACTTTGGAGAAAGGTACATGCTAAGGATTATTCGGTCATCGACCAGCCGAACAAGACACCGGCACAAATATCCATCCTCTCTTTACTGCAGAATTCTGAAACACACAAAAATGCTTTGTTGAAAGTGTTGAGTATAGCATATGTGCCAAACAATATCACTAGCAGGGAAATGTCCAATATGGTAGGTCAGGTACTAGAGAGTCATAAAATCACTTTTCATGAGGACGAGCTACCACCTGAAGGATTGGGGCACAACAAAGCGCTGCACATCACCGTGCAATGCTTGATCGATGGAGGTTCCAGTCATAACATCTGTCCGTTGATAACACTCAAGAAATTGGGTAAAGGGCTACATAAGAAAGGGATGGAGCAATCAATGTGAAAACCTTCGAAGGTTCTCAGAGGTCCACTATGAGGGAGATCAGTCTATGTCTGCAGATGGGACCGACTTGATTCGAAGTGGATTTCCAGGCGATAGATGTGCCAGCATCCTACAACCTGTTGTTGGGACGACCCTGGATTCATGCTGCTGGGGCTGTAGCGTCAACGCTACATCAGGCGGTAAAATTCGAGTGGGACCACCAATAGGTGATTATTCATGGTGACGGTAGCAACCCCATTTATAGTCGTCAAACTATTCCGGTGATTGGCAGAAAAGGGAAGATAGGCGGGGGAACTTACCACCACATTGAGCGGGTTAATGCTATCGACAAGGACAAGTGGTGGGATAGAAAAATTGAGAGTATCCTGAACTGGAGAGGATATGAGCCAGGCAAATGGCTCAGTAAGAACCTCCAAGGGATCACAAAGCCCATAAAACTCAAGAAACATGGTACCACTTTCGGTCTGGGGTATGAGTACACTTGGCAGGAATTCAACGACAAGTTGCCACCTTGGCGCGGTCCCTATTATCCTTTGGATCAGCCGATACCTCATCTTGAGCAGACTTTCAAGCAAGCCGACATTATTTACAGATCAGACGAAGAAGAAGCACTTGCAGTGATGAGGAGTTTGTTCCTAGAGGACGAGGATATGGATTGCTATGTTGTTCTCGAGGAGGAGGGGGAGGAAGGCCCTTCCGGACAGACTGTAAGCAGAGGGACATATTGTCACACCTCCTTTTTCCTCCACCCTTCCCGAATTTAATGAAAGGGTAATAAGGGGAGTTTTTCCAATTAAAATGACATTATTCGGTTTTGGGACTTATTATTACTTTTCAGAGTCGCCACCCGGATTTTTGACGATGCTCCGGGACACCGTGTTAAAGAATCCCAAAACCGAGGAAATTTTGACTCTGTTTTTATTTGTCTGCGTACTAGAAATCCGAGTAAGGAATTCTGTTAACCCGGGAGAAGGTGTTAGGAATTCCCGAGTTCCGTGGTTCTAGCACGGTCGCTTAACTATTAATATTTGGCCTAGTTATCTGATGATTTACATATTTTTTTTGCCTATTGCATTTAACCGTTTAATTTTTAACCGCTTTTAGTATTTATGGATTTATCTTGAAATAAGTCACGATGTCATGCACTTATTTGTTTTTGGGACATATTATAACTACGCCACATGAAATGCACCCGCAAGTATAACATGTGATTTTTATTATAGTTTGAAGTTGAAGACGGGGACATGAGTTGTCGCACCCGCGTGTAGGTTACGTAGCCAAGACTATGGTCGTGACGATTTTATAATGCCCGTTTGTGGCGATGTTTGGGTTTTCTATTTTTCGCAAGAGCGTTTTAGTTTTAAGATTGATTAGGAAATTTATGGATTTATTTTAAACAAGTCACAATGGCGTGCACTTGTTGTTTTTGAGCACATGGCAAACACGTCACATGAAATGCACCCGTGGTTGCTATGTACGTTTTGTTAATGTTTGGAGTTGAGGGTCGGGGGGCATGAGTTGCCACTCCCGAGTGTAGGTTATGGTAATTTGAGATAATATTCGATCTTATCAAATTTCAAACTAAAGGTCTCATTCTACCTAGAAGATCGCCTAAAATGATATTCATTAGTCTAAGGATAACAGGTTTCGGGCTATGGCCATATTTTAGCCCCAAAGTGTTTCAACCCTTTTGGCCAATCCCAATTGTGACTAGTTTGTAGGAAGGCCACTATTTTAGGAAATTCAGTTAAGTCTTAAGGGTCTTTACTTTCTAATTTGGTGAAATAATAAGAAGCATAGCAGTCAAAAAATAAATATTTATTCATGCATACGCTTATAAACATACAAACACCTTATTTACTGTTTTTCGGCCTTGAATTGGTAAGCTAGAACTATCTATTGTTCATTGTGATAACTTTGTAATCTTGAAAGAATAGCATGGCATAAACAGGTTTTACCAGTACACGCTTTGCAGTTTTTGTCCATTTTTAGACAGCCTAAACACAGATCTAAAATCGGGATTTATATGTATTTTTAAGGTACAAATATTCATACATCTATCTCGAAAAAATTTAAAGGATGTGAGATAAGTTAAAATTTTTTTTGGATCACCAATTTCTATTCATATTGAAAGTTACAGAATCTGAAATAACATGATTCCAAA
>ML331035.1:0-18489 GCA_005239505.1 Nicotiana paniculata | reverse complement strand
CACTATTTATACATGTTTTACACATAGTATACATATATTAAGTAAGGGTACTAAACATGACAACATCGCTTAGAACTAGCAAATTTTCTTATTGGTGAAATCCCGCAAATTTTCTTATTGGTGTAATCGATAAGCCCCAAAAATCGATAAATCGAAATCGAAAAAATCGAAACCTTATTGAAACGATAATGATAAGCATATGTAAAAAATCGATAATCGATAAGTAATTATCGATAAGGGTCAAAATCGAAAGCACACCCCTACTTGGGCGTATGCCCGGAATCGAATTCCGAGGTCCCAAGCCCGAGAAATGAATTTTTGGAAAAAATTGTTTTACTGAAATTATAAGATCTTTTGAAAATTTGGTTATATTTGAAATTTATGATGTCGGGCCCGTATTCTGGTTCCGGATCCCGATACAGGTTCAGTATGATATTTATAACATGTATGTAAAATTTGGTAAGAAACGGAGGTCGTTTGACGTGATTCGGACCCACGGCTGTAAATTTTAATACTTTGAAAGTTTTGGAAGTTTTCTATGGTTTGTATGATAAAATCGTTGTTTAAGATGTTATTTTGGCAATTTTATCGCACAAGTAAGTCCGTAGGATGTTTTTGAGGTTATGTGTATATTTGGTTTGGAGCCCCGAGGGCTCGGGTGAGTTTCGGATAGGCGTCGGGGTGATTTTTACTTAGAAAATCTGGTGTCTTGTGGCTGTTGCTGGTGTCCAGGAAAGTTACCCTATGCGAATGCATGGGTATCCATGCGAACGCAATGCACACGCGGGGAAGGGGGCTGGGTAACACTATGCGATCGCATAATACAGGGTGCGAACACGGAGCATAGGAAAATTACTCGACGCGAACGCACCCATGTAGACGCGAACACTTAGAATATAGGAGGGCCTGGGGGCTGGGTAGTGATAACTCTGTGCGAACGCATCCTCATGGACACGAACGCGATGGGAAGGTAGTAGAAGCCTATGCGATCGAATAGCAGGGGTCGCGATAGCATAGCATGTCCGTCCAGTATTTTAAAAACAGTAGCAAAAACGGGCATTTCTTCAAAAACTCATAACTTCTTCTTCCAAACTCCAAATTGAGCATTTTTTGAAAGGGAACTTCACTACAAATTCATATGTATGTACTCTTAGACTCATGTCTTCCATTTCCATTAACACCCATTAGATTTCTAGGCCTAAATCATGTTCTTAAGAGTAGAAAATTGGGGATTTGGATAGAGTTAGGGCTTTTTGAATAATGGGGATTTAGACCTCGTTTTGGGGTCGAATTTCGGAACTAATTATATATTAAGGCTCGTGGGTGAATGGGTGATCGGGTTTTGGTCCGAACCTCGTGTTTTGACTGAGCGGGCCCGGGGTCGATTTTTGACCTTTTGGGAAGAATGATAGGAAATATGTAATTAAGTATTGGAATTGAATTATTTAGCGTTTATTGATGTTATTGAGTCAATTATGTCTAGATGCAATTGATTTGGAGTCGAGTTCAAAAGGAAAAACGGTGATTGAGGCTTGATTTTGGTCGTGGAAGTCAAGGTAAGTGTTTGGCCTAACTTTAGCTTGAGGGAATAGGTGTTGAGTCTTATTTGCTATGTGTTTATACTATGTTCAACGTATACGTGAGGCGACGAGTACCTATACGTTGGTGTCAAGCACGCCCGTGAGTCGGAAAATATGAATTATGTGATTTTCATTGATATTTACTGTATTATAGCTTAAATTTCACTTTAGTGGTTGTTCATTCGGTGGAAATTCTTGGTAATGGATATTGTTGAGTATTTTTTCGGTTAAGAAATCTTATGTAAAGATATGTACTTGAGTGAGATTGGTTATAACTGTGTCCCTTGCCGGGATAATGATATTTATAATGTTGTTCCCTTGCCGGGATGTTATGATTTATGATTCACATTGTTGATTTTTCCTTGAAAAACTTGTGTTATTGATATTGTTTGGGTGAGGAAGAGTGTAAAGCACGAAGGGTGATGCCGTCTATTGATTATTGTGAGGAAGAGTGTAAAGCACGAAGGGTGATGCCGTGTATTAATTATTGTGAGGATGAGAGTATAAAAGCACGAAGGGTGATGCCATGCCATGTTATGATATTAAAAGCACGAAGGGTGATGCCGTGCCGTTTCTATCTATTATTTGGTGAGGATGAGAGTAAAAGCATGAAGGGTGATGTCATGCACTTGCTTTTATATTATTATTTGGTGAGGATGAGAGTAAAAGCACGAAGGGTGATGCCGTGCACTGTTTTCTCTGTGATTGTTATTTCCTGCTGTTACTTAGATAATTGAACTGTTGTCTTATTTTGTTATTTTTGTTATCGGATATTGCTTTCCCCCAGCATGTTCCCCTTTTCCCTTGTACTTAACTGGTTACTCTTGTGGTTATTGTTTCCCCCGAATATTATTTAATTTCATAGGTTGTCTTGATTGTCGTGTCCTAGCCTCGTCACTACTTCGCCGAGGTTAGGCTCGACACTTACTCAATACATGGGGTCGATGTACTGATGCTACACCTGCACATCTTTTGTTGTGCAGATCCCAGTACAAGACCCTTTGGATATTAGAGCTAGGAGGCTGCCTTCAGTCCAGTCGGACACATCGAGGTAGTCCTGCAGGCGTCCGCAGGCCTTGGCGTCCCCTTCTATTTATTTATTTTCGTTCTAGTTAATTCAGAAATAAATGTATTTACTTCTTTCAGACCATTACATGTATTATTCGTAGATAGTCCGTGATATTGTGACTCCAAAGATCTGGGATTTGGTTATTTTGGTATTTTGTAAAAGCAGTGGATTGAGTTATAGATATATAGTCTGTTTCATTTTCATCCTTTTATTTATGAAAAATGTTGTATTTCACCCGTATTCGTGTAATAATAAAGGATTAGTGAAAATTGGAATATTCACGTTGGCTTGCCTAGCGGGTTCAGCGTTAGGCGCCATCACGGTCCCGACGGTGGGAATTTCGGGTCGTGACAAGTTGGTATCAGAGATCTAGGTTGCATAGGTCTCATAATTCACGGACAAGCTTAGTAGAGTCTGAGGGATCGGTACGGAGACGTCTGTGCTTATCCCCCAGAGGCTACATAGCCTAGGAATGACTTCACATCTATTCTTCTCTGTCGTGCGATTTGAATTCTCAATGCTAACTGAATTTTTACTCTATTCTCTCGCAGATGGCGAGAACACGTGCTTCTTCATCCACTGATCAACATCCCGAGCCTCCAGTTGCAGCTCCTACGAGGGGCCGAGGCTAAGGCCGAGGCCGTGCTATTGGCCGAGGCAGGGCCAGAGCTCAGCCCAGAGCAGCAACCCCAGTGGCAGATCCTCAAGTAGAGTTTGTTGATGAGGTTCCTGCCCAGACAGTCCCGGTTGGGCCAGCTCAGGTCCCCGAGGGGTTCATTGCCGCCCCAGTACTCCAGGATGCTCTGGTCCGCCTAGTGGGCCTCATGGAGAGTGTCGCTCAGGCGGGTTTGCTTCCTACAGCACCAGCCGTCTCTCAGGCTGGGGGAGGAGCCCAGACTCCCGCTACTCGCACTCCAGAGCAGTTGGCTCCTCAATTTTAGACTCCAGTAGCTCAGCCAGCTGGGATAGATGAGCCGGGTATTATGGCTCAGACCGGTGATGGAGCAGCTATGTCTGCTGATGCTTTGTGGAGGTTGGACAGGTTCACCAAGATTTTCACTACTACTTATAGCGGTACATCTTCAGAGGATCACCAGGATTACTTAGACATTTGCTATGAGGTTCTTCGGAACATGGGGATCGTGGAGACCAATGGGGTCGATTTTGCTACTTTCCGCCTTTCTGGTCCCGCCAAGACTTGGTTGAGGGATTATTGCTTGACCCGACCAGCTGGATCTTCGCCTTTGTCTTGGGCCCAGTTCTCCGATTTGTTCTTGGAGAAGTTTTTTCCAGTCACCCAGAGAGAGGATCTCCGGAGGCAGTTCGAGCATCCCCAGCAGGGTTCTATGACAGTTATATAGTATGAGACCTGATTCATCACTTTGGCCCGACATGCTATCATGATACTCCCCACCGACCGAGAGAGGGTGAGGAGGTTTATTGAGGGGCTAGCTCAGCCGATTAGACTACATATGGCCAGAGAGACAGGCAGTGATATTTCATTTCAGGAGGCGGCCAATGTGGCCAGGCGAGTCGAGATGGTCTTATTGCAGGGTAGTGGTCAGGGGTCTGACAAGAGGCCTCGTCATTTTGGCCGGTTCAGTGGTGCCTCATCTAGAGGCAAGGATTCTTTTGGTAGGGGTCATCCTTCTAGACCCTTTCAGTCAGCACTCCAGGTATCCTGCAATGCACCACCAGCTCCTATCAGTGCACCACCGCTCCAGAGTTTTCAGAGTGGTTACTCCGGTCGACAGGGACACTTTCAGGGCAGCAGTCTCAGCAACCGATATCTTGTTATACTTGTGGTGGCCTAGGGCACATTGCTAGATTTTTCCTCCGAGCCTCGAGTGGTTCTCAGCACCAGGGTTCCCGTGCTATGATTCCCCCACAAGGTGCTCCACCACCCCCTCAGCCAGCTAGGGGTGGAGGTCGAGGTGCCAGAGGTGGAGGCCAGACAGTTAGAGGTGGAGGTCATGCTATTAGAGGTAGAGGTCAGCCCGCAGTAGGTCGACCCAGAGAGTTCAAATTGGTGGGGCCCAACCCCGATGTTATGCTATTCCCGCCAGGCCTGAGGATGAGGCCTCCGATGCAGTCATTACAGGTATGGTTTCAGTTTGCAGCAGGGATGCTTCGGCTTTAATTAACCCGGAGTCCGTATATTCCTACGTGTCCTCATATTTTGCTCCTTATCTGATTATGCCTCGTAATTCCCAGAGTACTCCTGTATATGTATCTACACCGGTGGGTGATCCTATTATGGTAGATCGAGTCTACCGTTCATGTGTAGTGGTTATCGGTGGTCTGGAGACCAGAGTAGATCTTCTACTCCTTGATATGGTCGATTTCGATGTTATTTTGGGGATAGATTGGTTGTCCCCCTATCATGCTATTCTGGACTGTCATGCCAAGACTGTGACCTTGGCCTTGCTGGGAGTGCCTCAATTGGAGTGGAGAAGGGCTTCTGACCATTCTTCCAGTAGGGTTATCTCATATATGATGGCTCAGCGCATGTTTGAGAATGGGTGTTTGGCCTATTTGGCTTATGTTCGTGATTTTACTGCCGAGGTTCCTTCTATGGAGTCTGTGCCCATAGTCCGTGAGTTTCCAGAGGTATTCCCTGAAGACCTGCCGGGTATGCCACCCGAAAGGGATATTGACTTTTGCATTGATTTGGCTTCGGGCACGCAGCCCATTTCTATTCCGCCATATCGTATGGCCCCGCCAGAGTTAAAGGAGTTGAAAGAACAATTTCATGATTTTCTTGATAAAGGCTTCATTAAGCCTAGTGTCTCGCCTTAGGGTGCGCCAGTGTTTTTTGTTAAGAAGAAGGATGGGTCGATGAGGATGTGTATAGATTATCGGCAATTGAACAAGGTGACTGTCAAGAACAAGTATCCATTTCCGCGAATTGATGATTTGTTTGATCAGCTTCAGGGTGCCAAGGTATTTTCGAAGATCGATTTGAGATCTGGCTACCATCAGTTGAGGATTAGGGCATCCGATGTCCCTAAGACAACTTTTCGCACTCGGTACGGGCATTATGAGTTCTTTGTGATGTCATTCGGGTTGAAAAATGTCCCAACAACTTTTATGGACTTGATGAATCGAGTGTTCAGGCCTTATCTAGATTCCTTCGTGATTGTCTTCATTGATGATATTCTGATTTATTCCCGCAACCGGGAGGAGCATGAGCAGCACCTTCGAGTCGTTCTTCAGACTTTGAAGGACAGTCAGTTGTATACTAAGTTTTCTAAGTGTGAGTTCTGGTTGAGTTCAGTTGCATTCCTGGGTCATGTTGTATTAACATAGGGTATCCAGGTGGATCCCAAGAAGATTTCAGCAGTCAAGGATTGGTCTAGGCCCATATCATCCACAGAGATTCGGAGTTTCTTGGGCTTAACAGGCTACTATCGTTGGTTTGTGGAGGTCTTTTCATCTATTGCAGCCCCGATGAACAGGTTGAATCAGAAGGGTGCCTAGTTCAGGTGGTCAGATGAGTGTGAGGCGAGCTTTCAGAAGCTCAAGACAGCCTTGACCACGACGCCGGTGTTGGTTTTGCCCTCAGGTTCAGGGCCATATACTGTGTATTGTGATGCATCTCGGGTTGGACTTGGTGCAGTGTTGATGCAGGATGGAAAGGTTATTGTATATGCTTCATGTCAGTTGAAGATCCACGAGAAGAATTATCCATTTCATGATTTGGAGTTAGCAGCCATTATTCACGCGCTGAAGATTTGGAGGCATTATTTATATGGCGTGTCTTGTGAGGTGTTCACGGTTCGCAAGAGTTTGCAATATTTGTTCAAACAGAAAGAGTTGAATTTGAGGCAGAGAAGATGGTTGGAGCTGTTGAAGGACTATGATATCACCATCTTATATCATCCGGTAAAGACCAATCTGGTGGCCGATGCTTTGAGTAAGAAGTCAGCAAGCATGGGTAGTCTTGCTTATATTCCGGTCGGAGAGAGGCCGCTTGCTTTGATGTTCAGGCTTTAGCCAATCGATTCATGAGACTGGATGTTTCTGAGTCCGACCATATTCTAGCTTATACAGTTGCTCGTTCTTCATTATTTGATCGTATTCGAGACCGGCAGTATGATGATCCTCATTTATGTGTCCTCAAGGATACGGTCCGGCACGGGGATGCCAAACAGGTTACAGTTGGTGATGATGGAGTTTTACGGATGCAGGGTTGTATTTATGTACCCAATGTGGATGTAATTCGTGAGTTGATATTGCAGGAGGCCCATAGTTCCATGTATTCAATTCATCCGAGCGCCGCAAATATGTACCAGGATTTGCGGCAGCATTATTGGTGGCGGAGGATGAAGAAAGATATTGTGGCATATGTAGCACGGTGCTTGAACTGTCAGCAGGTTAAGTACGAGCACCAGAGACCGGGTGGTTCGATGCAGCAGATTGAGATTCCTGAGTGGAAGTGGGAGCATATTACCATGGATTTCGTAGTTGGGCTCCCACGGACTCATAGGAAGTTCGATGTGGTATGGGTCATTGTGGATAGGCTGACCAAGTCAGCGCATTTCATTCCTGTGGCATTTGTAGACATGTAATTTTTGACCCTCCCCGTGATTTTACACAGTATATCGTTTAAATATTTAGTTTAGGTCTAATATCATTATTTTAACTAGTTTTGACCTTTTTACTTTATTTTATCGCAAAAACTAAAATTATAAAAAATAGTTTCATATTTGTAGTCATACTATTTTGCTAGAAAAATAGTATGACTACAAAAATGAAACTATTTTTTATATAATCTTTGAAAAATACCAAAAAAATAGTTTCAACTTTAATTCTTAGTTTTATTTTTAATATAATAATTTATTAAAATCAATTAAGAGTTATTTTATATTTTTCTTATAAGTATTTCAGAAGCAACTTCTTAGCCCCATTGTGTAGATTTAGAGCTCAACTCAGACCTAAGCCCATAATTCTCAAGCATATTCCCCTTATCCCAATACCTATTAACCTAACCCTAAACATATAACCCTAGAAGACCCCTCAACTTCAACACCCAACGGCCACCATCCCCGCCCCCTCATCTCCCTAACACCATGGCTGCTTAGAGCCCGCCGAGACCGTTGGCTGCTCACCAAGTTCGCCGTCAACCCCCACCCTGCTTCACTAAGAGTAGCCGAAAAACCAGTTTAAAACAGCCCGCAAAAATCAGGTGAAAACACAATTGAAAAACAACCACGATCCCAGCCTCAAATTGCAGCAAGTCTTACTGCGAAACAGGTCCAAAAACTACTCCGAAATCCTTCTGTTAAGCCATCCGCACACCATGAAAAAGGCTCTCATCTCCTCTTATAGACAGCACCGGAATCCAGTGAGAAAACCGGAATCCTCACTCATTCATACACACACAAATGCTGCTGAAAACCAAAAGCGAAAAAAAAGAAGGGGAAGATGCAAAATCGTCATTAATTCCTGTCTTTGTTTGTAACTTTCTGAGTAAAACAAAAGAAAAAAGAAAATCTGTTTGGCCGTCGCTGAGATAGAAAAACAGCAGAAAAATCGGACAGAAGATCGAGAGGAAACTGAGGTTCTTTTGCTCCTCGTTCGGAGTTGATTTTGCTGTGAATTGCTGCGTTTTGCTCGTTGAACCTGCTGCTGTTGGGTTCCGGTTTTCTCTCTTTTGTTATTGCAGTTGTTGAGGTATTTATCTCAATTTAGGAATGTAATTAATTGATAGTTTGTTCTTATAATTTGTGTTCAAACGTTGTTTGGATGGACTTTTTGTTGCTGCTTGTTCTGTCAATGGGAGCTTCAAAAGTTTGTTGGGGCATATAGCTATACAGTAAGAATAGCTATTTGGATGATTATTTCTATTTGGTTGTGCTCTATTTCATTCACATACGCACACACTCATTTATAAAGTTAATTGTCTTTTGAAGAGTTAGTGTTTTTAATCTTGTATCATACTTTGTGAAATACGTTTTTGAAAGTTGGATTTGCTGATTAGTGGTGTATATTAACTTGAAGTGGTGAGAGGTTCATATCTTGGGTTTGAGTGATTCATATGTTTATTTGTGAGCTTTTATCATATACAGTAGCACAACTTATCTCAAAGATTCCAATCCTTATATGCAGCTCATTATGGAGTAATCTTCTAATCTTATGATCAAGTCGCACCGCTCTTTGTTCTGCATCTATTGTTGTTAGCTAACAGTTGAAGATGTGCACATGAACTGCTTGATAGAAGTCCTAAGTGACTCCTTTAAGTTAGTTTAAAATTGTTTGATGATTAAGTGGCTGATACAACTATGCTTGACTATTTTATGTTTAAGCAATTTGATTCATGGCCTAGTATTGACCGTGTTTTACTCTAAAATTAATTCTGTTACATATACTTTGTATGACTAGATTTCCAATGAAATTCGTTATGTGGTGGTGCATTTATGTCGATAGTTTGGAGAAATTAGTTCTTTTTGGATAATTATCTTTGTGTTTTGGTATTGCAGCCTCTTCTGTCGCGTTTTTTTTGTTTGTTTTGTTCTTATCTCAAATGTTAAGATTAGCCAGTATTACCTTATTAATATAAAATTGGAGACAATAAGGAGTTTTGTTATTGTATGGAGGAATTTGATAATCTCTCTGTCGACCTGTAAGATTTGAGTAACTTAAAATGTTAGAGCAAATTCTTCAACTCATTTTTTAGGCAGCTTCTGTTTCAAATGATAAATTATGACAAATCTTGTTTCTTAAAATTGATATATGAAACTTTCGATATAATTTTCAGTTAGGATAGTTTAATATTAAGTTAGTAAATCTTGAGTGTGTTAGTGAGAGTCTTAGATTTTACATAACAGAAAAAATTAAAAAAAAAAATCGGGCCAGATTTCAATACGACCCAATTCATTTTTTTTAGGTTAATAAACTTAGTCTTAGAAGACCTTGAACAAACTTATACCTTGTAGTCCAAGAATATCTCTTTTAGACTAGTATTACAAACAACTTTAAAAAAAACAAAACAAATGAATAATAGCTTTGCTTCAAATAAGCAATTAAACCATCATGACCATAGTCGTGATTATATAATCTACACTCGGGAATGGCAACTCATGCCCCCGACCCTCAACTTCGAACATTAGTAAAATGTATATAGCAACCACGGGTTTCATGTGACGTGTTTTCCGTGTGCTCAAAAATAATAAGTGCACGCCATCGTGACTTGTCTAAGATAAATACATAAACATCCTAATTGATCCTAAAATTAAAATGCTCCTTCAAATAGAAAACATAAAGAATAATCAAACATCGCCTCAAATAGGCATCTTTAAAACAGTCACGACCATAGTCTTGACTATATAATCTACACTCGGGTGTGTCAACTCATGTCCTCGACTTTAACTTCAAACTATAATAAAATTACATGTTGGAATCGCGGGTGCATTTCATGTGGCGCAGTTACAATATGTCCAAAAATAACAAGTGCACGCCATCGTGACTTGTTCCAAGATAAATCCATAAATATTAAAAGCGGCTAAAAATTAAAAAGGCCAAATGCACAATAGTTTAAAATATGTAAATAATCAGATAATTTAAGCCAAATATTAATAGTTAAGCGACCGTGCTAGAACCACGGAACTCGGGAATGCCTAACACCTTCTCCCGAGTTAACAGAATTCCTTACTCAGATTTCTGGTCGCAGACAACTTAAAACAGAGTCAAAATTTCCTCGGTTTGGGATTTTTAAAAATAAAACGGTGTCCCTGAACATCGTCGAAAATCCGGGTGACGACTCTGAAAACTAAAATAAATCCCAAATCTGAATAATGTCATTTTAATTGGAAAAACTCACTTATTACCCTTCATTAATCCGGGGTAGTGTAAAAGGTGGTGTGACAGCAGTTTCCTATTCTTCTGAGAGATTGGCGAGATCTACATTAGGGAGATTGTTCGCCTTCACAGTGTGCCCGTGTCATTATTTTTGACCGAGGTACGCAGTTTACCTCGCATTTTGGAAGGGCAGTTCAGCGTGAGTTGGGCACGAGGGTTGAGTTGAGCACATCATTTCATGCTCAGACGGACGGACAGTCCGAGCGTACTATTCAGATTTTGGAGGATATGCTACGAGCCTGTGTCATTGACTTTGGAGGCTCTTGGGATCAGTTCTTTCCATTAGCTGAGTTTGCCTACAACAACAACTATCAGTCGAGCATTCAGATGGCTCCTTATGAGGCATTATATGGTAGGCGATGTCGGTCGCCGGTTGGGTGGTTTGAGCCGGGAGAGGCTCTGTTATTGGGTACGGAGTTAGTGCAGGATGCCTTGGATAAGGTTAAGATCATTCAGGATAGACTTTGTACAGCGCAGTCCAAGCAGAAGAGTTATGCCGACTGTAGAGTTCGTGATTTGGCATTCATGGTTGGGGAGAAGGTATTGCTTCTGGTATCGCCCATAAAGGGCGTGATGAGATTTAGGAAGAAGGGAAAGCTAAGCCCTAGATTCATTGGTCTATTTGAGATTCTTGACAGAGTGGGAGAGGTGGCTTACAGACTCGCGTTGCACCAAATTTATCAGCTGTGCATCGGGTATTTCATGTGTCTATGATTTGGAAGTACCACGGAGATCCAGCCCATGTGTCAGTGTCCAGTTGGACGAGGATTTGACATATGAGGAGGATCCGGTCGCCATATAAGACCGGCATGTTCGTCAGTTGAGATCGAAGAGTTATCCTTCGGTTCGTGTCCAGTGGAGAGGTCAGCCTGCCGAGGCAGCTACCTGGGAGTCCGAGTCCGATATACGGAGCCGTTATCCCCATCATTTCCCTAATTCAGGTACTTTTCTATGTTCATTCGAGGACGAACGGTTGTTTTAGAGGTGGAGAATGTGATGACCCAAAAAGTCATCTCTCATTTTAAAAGTCAAAACGGTGTTCCAAGGCCTTGAAAATATCCTTTTATTTTACCTCGTTTTGCATGCACATCCCGGGCGTATAGCCGGGAAGCTTTAATATGAAAAACTGAGAAAAATGCTAGTTTTGCCTTTAAAATTGAATTTAAGTTGACTTTGGTCAACATTTTGGGTAAACGGACCCGGAACCGGACCCGTGATTTGACAGTCCCGGAGGGTCTGTAGGAAAATATGGGACTTGGGCGTATGCCCGAAATTGAATTCCGAGGTCCCAAGCCCGAGAAATGAATTTTTGGAAAAAATTGTTTTACTGAAATTATTAGAGTTTTTGGAAATTTGGTTATATTTGAAATTTATGATATCGGGCTCGTATTCTAGTTTCGGAGCTCGGTACAGGTTCAATATAATATTTATAACATGTCTGTAAAATTTTGTAAGAAACGGAGGTCGTTTGACGTGATTCAGACCCACGGCTGTAAATTTTGATACTTTAAAAGTTTTGGAAGTTTTCTTTGATTTTTATGATAAAATCGTCGTTTAAGATGTTATTTCGGCGATCTGATCACACGAGTAAGTCCGTAGGATGTTTTTGAGGTTATGTGCATATTTGATTTGGAGCCCCGAGGGCTCGGGTGAGTTTCGGATAGGCGTAGGGCTGATTTTTACTTAGAAAATCTGGTGTTTTGTGGCTGTTGGTGGTGTCCAGGAAAGTTACCCTATGCGAACACATGGGTATCCATGCGAATGCAATGCACACCCGGGGAAGGGGGCTGGGTAACACTATGCGATCGCATAGTACAAGGTGCGAACGCGGAGCATAGGAAAATTACTCTATGCGAACGCACCCATGTAGACGCGAACGCATAGAATATAGGAGGGCCTGGGGGCTGGGTAGTGATAACTCAGTGCGAACGCATCCTCCTGGACGCGAACGCGATGGGAAGGGAGTAGAAGCCTATGTGATCGCATAGCAGGGGTCGCGATCGCATAGCATGTCCGTCCAGTATTTTAAAAACAATAGCAAAAACGGGCATTTCTTCAAAAACTCATAACTTCTTCTTCCAAACTCCAAATTGGGCGATTTTTGAAAGGAAACTTCACTACAAATTCATAGGTATTTACTCTTAGACTCATTTTCTTCCATTTCCATTAACACCCATTATATTTCTAGGATTAATCATGTTCTTAAGAGTAGAAAATTATGGATTTGGATAGAGTTAGGGCTTTTTGAATAATGGGGATTTAGACCTCGTTTTGGGGTCGAATTCCAGAACTAATTATATATTCGGTCTCGTGGATGAATGGGTGATTGAGTTTTTGTCCGAACCTCGTGTTTTGACCGAGCGGGCCCGGGGTCAATTTTTGACTTTTTGGGAAGATTGATAAGAAATCTGTAATTAAGTATTGGAATTGAATTATTTAGCGTTTATTGATGTTATTGAGTCAATTATGTCTAGATACAATCGATTTGGGGTTGAGTTCAAAAGGGAAAACGGTGATTGAGGCTTGATTTTGGTCGTGGAAGTCGAGGTAAGTGTTTGGCCTAACTTTAGCTTGAGGGAATAGGTGTTGAGTCTTATTTGCTATGTGTTTATACTATGTTTAACGTATAAGTAAGGTGACGAGTACCTATACGTTGGTGTCAAGCACGCCCGTGAGTCGGAAAATATGAATTATGTGATTTTCATTGATATTTACCGTATTATAGCTTAAATTTTACTTTAGTGGTTGTTCATTCGGTGGAAATTCTTGGTAATAGATATTGTTGAGTATTTGTTCGGTTAAGGAATATTATGTAAAGATATGTACTTGAGTGAGATTGGTTATAGCTGTGTCCCTTGCCGGGATAGTGATATTTATACTGTTGTTCCCTTGCTGGGATGTTATGATTTGTGATTCATATTGTTAATTTTTCCTTGACAAACTTCTGCTATTAATATTATTTGGGTGAGGAGGAATGTAAAGCACGGAGGGTGATGCCGTGTATTGGTTATTGTGATGAAGAGTGTAAAACACGAAGGGTGATGTCGTGTATTTATTATTGTGAGGATGAGAGTGTAAAAGCACGAAGGGTGATTCCGTGCCATGTTATGATATTAAAAGCAAGAAGGATGATTCCATGCCGTTTCTATCTATTATTTGGTGAGGATGAGAGTAAAAGCACGAAGGGTGATGCCGTGCACTTGCTTTTATATTATTATTGTCGCACCCCCTCTTTCCTCGCGGAGATCGGGTTTATGACATTCGGTTGAGACAACTCTTTCCTTTTGGGAAAAGGGTTTGTGTGTTTGAAAGTCGCCACCTAACATTTTTTAAAGGTGCGTTAGGACACCAAGGGAGTTCATTTACAACTACGTTGTTAACTAGAGATAGGGTAAGGGCTTGAAATTATCCTAAGAGGAAGGTGTTAGGCACCTCTCAGGATCCACAAGTGTGGTTCCCGGCCAAACAACTTTTGTGTATTTGTACGACTTAGCAAACAAACAAATAAAGGCTCAAATAAGAGGGGATTTAAGTCTTAAGCATGCAGATGTTTGAAAATAGAAAAGAAGGTTGGATTTTGAAAGGATTACGATCTAAGCATATAAAGGGTATCCTAGGTTTATAATAATATAGATCACATCATTGCAATACCCGGTATGAAACTCCTCGAAGAGGGGCTACACGTGGTATTAGCGCACCGATCATCATATCCATATTCTACCCTTTCCCACCCCGTGAAAGTAACTAAATTGAGTGTTGGTCTCGACCTATATTGCATGTTTTTACCCGTCCCTTTATATCAGTCCCCGAGGAATTTAGGACTTCTATCCTATAAGGGAGGTGCTAGGCAGACCCTCAGGTTTAAAGGTAAAAATTACTAAGGCGACACATAATAAAACATATAGGACTTCAATTAAGGGGAGCATGGGAAACAAATAAAAGGCTCAAGTATACCTCCACACATAGTACACATACATAACATGACTCATACACTGTTAAGGTCCAGATTCAGGTTCAGATCCTAAGCATGGTATCTAAGTGATAACACAAAGACATATTTATTGCATAACTCAGAGAGGAAGTATTAATCAGGCTTGCCTACTGGTTTTAAATAGGCTGATAGTTGAACACTAATCACAAAGGACAGTTCTGGTTTTATTTCTTTATGGCTGATTACCTAAGACTTGCCTAGGCGTGAAATAACATGCAACAGTTGTACAACTTTGTTAAAAGGGTTTCAGATTACCAATCCTAATAGCATGTGATTCTAAGTGTTTACCAAAGACCGATTTCCAGCTTATTAGAACAGGGAAGTTTTAGACACATATATTTAAACTAGGTGTAATTTGAGTAAGTATGACCCTAAGGCATGATTTCAATTGCAGCATGATAACTTAAACATGGCTGCTATTGAGCATAGAGAGAGTAAACCTAGGAAGCATGATTTCTACCCTTAATTACACTACAACATGCATATTACCCACTCCTTTTCACTATCCAACCCCAAAGTTATTTACAATTATTTATTACAGACCATTGAATAGGAATTACATAACTGAAAGTAAAGAAAATAAGAAGTTAACTATAGGGAGCCTACGGAATAGCCCTAGATCTTCATGTCCTCAATAACAAGTAATGTTTCACAACCTTTTCATAATCCGGGTGTGTCAGAGTTCCCTAAGGACCTCAAGGGATCCCGGGCAGTGCTCACACCCAGATTTCATAGCCAAGATAGAGAGTAATTGCAGTGTGGAATGACCAGCTTTTGTGTGTCAAAGTTCATAAGGATATCAAGGGTCCAAAGGCAATGCTCACACAGAGGGGGGCAGAACTTAATGATCTAAGAGTAGAGTGAGAGTGCTCGACATAGTTTTGAAAAGGTTAAGTAAGAAAACAGTTTTGAAAAGGGTAAGTAAGAAAACAGTTTTGAAGATGGAAACTTGATTGAAATAGTTTTATAACAAAGAAGTTTAACCACTAAAAGGGCAGGAACACCAACAAGTTCAACATCACACAAAGTACTAGGATTAGTCCAACAATCACAAGCAGGGGTAATGGGATTTGAGGGACAAATACAGAGCATGTGACGGAAAACATGTAGTAGGCAGTACACAATCAGAAGTTCCTAAGGATTCAGTGGATTGGGGGATACAGTAGGGTATAGGATTATACTAACATAACAGGACCAAATAGTTCAAGACAGTAGGATTTACCCTAATCAAACTAATGTACCAAACATAGGCATGAAGATTCACATAGAACATGTATCAAGTACATAAAGGCATGCTGGTCATGACAAATACAGTTTAACTTATCATGTGAATGGAGTTCAGGATCCTAGTTACATGTTGAACAACAAAAAAATAAGTAAAAGCAAATTAGAAACACAATGAATTGCAGTAGTAGTAGAAACATGTTGGTTTGAGAACTGAAATCTAAATTAGAACATACCAGTGAAGTGAAGAAATTAGTAACACAAACAGGAAGTAGGAGATGCACAATAGTTAGCCTTGGCTTGCAGCCGGCTAACTTAGAAAAGTATTAATTAGCACATAGAAGAGAGAGAGCATAGAGTTTTTTTAGTTGTGAGAGCGAGAGAGAAGAGCATACATATATATAGTTTCTGAAAGCTGGGTTGAAATAAGGTAAAAAATCAGAATCAACAATTACGAAAATTAGTATCAATAAGAGTGAAAACAACCCAAGTACTCCCATAATTAAGAGAGTTATTCAAACGGTAAGTAAAAAATAAGGAAAGAAACCATATTTAGCTTAAAGGAATATTTAAACAGTGCAAGTATAGAGCAGGTAATTAGGCTAGGTTCGTCAGATTCTAATTAAGGAAATAGGAATCAATTAACAGTGAGTTGATCATGTAACAAGGTAAAAAAAATAAAATAAAGGTCGAAAATTAGTAATAATATCCCCATAGGAAATCAAGAAAGGTTTTCAATCACAAGGAATCAGGAATTCAAATAATAGAAAATAATACTAATTACTATAGACTTCTATGCATGAACAGAATGAACAAAATATAAGCAAAAGAGATAAATCAGGAACCCTAATAAAGTAAAATTGTAAAGAATCAGGGATTCGAATAGGAATAACATCAATTAAAGGAAATTAGCATGAATTAAATAGAGAATAGGTAAGAAATCAGAAGCCCTAGTAGTGAAATCATACGAAATTAGGGATTCACATGAATCACAGAGTGAACAGTAATGTAAGCGAAAAAGCAAGAAAAATCAGAGACATAGATGAACAACATAGGGTAAAATATCAGAGAATCATAAAGCTTATGAGATGCAAACACATATGCACACATATTATCAAAGACAAAATCAGGAACTTAGGGTTTAGGACTAGGAATTAGTGGTTTCAACACAACAACTCAGATAAGATACAGAAACTTAAATAAACCATTAAAACACACTAGAGACCTTAGGATAATACTAAAAAGTCATAGAAAAAATCGTTTAAAAGGGGTCATGAAACCCTAGTTTGAAAACGAAGAGCCATTTTAGAGTAAAATCGGAGAATCTTTAAGAAAAACAACGTAATAGCTCAGAATATACACAGATCTATCATAGATCTAAAAGAATCGGAAAGTTTTAAGAGTTAGGGTTTCAAAGAGAACCCAGAAAAGATAAGAAAACCTCAAAATACTACCGGTTTTAGCCAGAAAGTCGTAGATCTTACTCGAACGGCCAGAGGTGGCCGAAAAATGGCATGAAAGGCCATTGGTGGGAGTTGAGCCACTCCAGGCTCACATGAGGACCTCAGGGTAGTGTCAAACCGGCGTGGGAGGAGACAGAGGCTAGGAGATGTTGAGAGGCCATGGTTTCCGGCGAGGTAGGTGGCCAGAGAAGATGGACAGACTTCATCGGAGAAGAGGATCAAGGGAAGGTTCTAGAGAGAACCTGGGGATAGAGAGAGAGTAGAGAGATGAATGGGGTGTGTGAATGAGATACGGGGGAGTGGGGGTAGTCGTTTAGGGTTAAATTAGGTAAGGGTTGATCTAGGCCGTTAATTTGAAATAATCAACGGCTCAGATTAAATGGGGGATTGGGTTGGGTAGGCTAAGCTTTTGGGACTGGGTTATTTGGGTTAGTGATTAGGCTAATTCTAGGCTATAATTGAAATAAAAGGGGCTAGTTGTTAAATACCTAATTAAATTAGATAAAACAATTTATAAAAATAGCTAATAATTGTATAAAATGAAATTGATGCTTAGAAAATAAATTAAAATGACTGATTAGTATTTAAAAAATACAAAATGACTAATTACTGGATAAACATAGTATAAAACATATGATTAGGCTATAATTGCAAAGTTATTGCAATCATAGCCAAAGAGTGCCAATTTGGCTAATTGTGAAATAATTTGGTCTTAGTAAGACCCTAAATAATAAACTAAATCAAGAAATGCTTTTGAAATTGTTTGTGATGCAA
The DNA here is from genome assembly GCA_005239505.1 of Nicotiana paniculata. Classification (NCBI taxonomy): domain Eukaryota; kingdom Viridiplantae; phylum Streptophyta; class Magnoliopsida; order Solanales; family Solanaceae; genus Nicotiana; species Nicotiana paniculata. Next base: position 528 of record ML331035.1, on the reverse strand, counting down.
TTTTATAATTAATTATTAGAAATAAAAATAATGGATGAATTAAAATAAATTAATAAAAAATTGGTAAAATTATAAAAAAAAAATACAAATTGCTACGAAAGCATGGTTTTGAAGGTATATATATGAAATTTTAAAATTGTGGGAAAATTGGGTATCAACAGCTGCCCTTCTTTATCCGGGAAGGATGGAAGAGTTTTCGGGTAAAGATATGATGGCCAATTTTTGACCGAGCGAAACGATTTGGAGAGATTTAGGCCGCACCCTGGCTTCTGAGTTGCCTACATATCCCTGGTTTTACAGGAATCATGCCGTATGTAGTTCAGGAGTCATCCGTGAAGTATACCGATGAAGTTTCTTACAAGAATGGACGCAACATTTGGGACTGATTGAATAAGCGGCTTACGGGGTGGTTAGGAGAACTGGAGCGGAACCGCTCTTGTCGGGATGGCTGTTTGCTCTCCGGACTACCTGCAAATAAATAATACAAGCATATATTGTGCGTAATTTAAACATGATGCAAATTCCCGT
>ML331033.1:0-38842 GCA_005239505.1 Nicotiana paniculata | reverse complement strand
CTCTCATCCCTTCTCATTGATTCCACAAGTATTTATAGGCAAAGAAATAAGACAAAACCTAAAGTAATTGGGAAACCTAAACCTAATGGACTAGAAAACCTAAACCTAATTGGCTAAATTTTCCTAAACCCATACAATTAATTAATTGTAACCTACTCCTAAATAACATAGGAAATATACAAATCTAGAATATTCCTTATATACTTTTGTTTCCTTATCAGGAACCATATAGAGTTAAGTATTTGGTGAAAGTGCAAGGACGAATATTTGGCTATCTCTTAAGAGAATCGAATTCAATGTAATAATTGTTTTTATGCCAGCAATAGCTCTTTTCACTCTTCTTTTCAGAATATAACAATCTAACAACATCATATGACTCAACTACGGTACACTAGAGTTCGGACAAAATTTTGAGTTCAAAGCTTCAATGAAAAACACCTTCTTTTAACAATTAATTAACAGATATATTTTCTTAATTTTTAGTGTATATGGTGATAACTTAAAGGTCCTTTGTCTTCAAGTACCACAATTTTGATATACCTCCACAAAGTAAGAATGACTCCTATGAGTCTTCTACAACATCATAATATATGGAGTATACGTTTTCGGGAATTTCCATTTCAGAATTTTCCTCATCAAAATCGTTCAGGTCAAGATAGCTACTACAGATTCACCTTTTTTGTTGAGTTGTCCCGCATCACTGGGATTTGATCTCCTTATATGGTTTTGGACAATCATTACCTAATAAGCTAGTTTTTGGGTTGAGTTAGGCACAACTTTCATTTATCACTTTTGGTTTTTTTGGTCAAAGCCTTAGAGAAGGGAACTGACCGCAAAAAACAATTTAACAATATTGCCGGTGAAAACTCTAAACACAAGAATTTGCTTAAAAGCCCATAATTTGACCAGTAGAAGGATAAACACTGCCTATTATGTACATATTTGGATCAATGTTTACATCCATGAGCAGTAAATAATCCGGACAACATCTGTAGTATTTACACCATATACGGCATAGCTATAAATTAGCTAACGTTGTTGGCATAGCTATTTACATATTAGGTAACAGTGCTGCATGAAACTGTATGGTGTTTAGTCTTCTTGGCCTTCTTCCGAGCATGCATTGACAAAAAAAGGCCCGTAAACAAACAAGCGGTTGGAAAAAATAATATCCCGCCTAGAAATAATATCTACGATAAATAACAATAACACAAGAGAGTAACATCTGATCAAATCTTTTAAAAGGTAAAAATACAATATCCGAGCGGAGCAATATAATACCACTAAAATGTTAGAACTTTTTATACGGTTAAAATCGAGCTCACCCGATTTTATTAATTTACCGAGACCAGGGGGAAGGATCAGAGATCGATTCCCTAGTGGATCAGACCGAGGCAAGAAGACAAGGTATCGAGGTCGGGATTCGAGGTACCTGTCGAAATCGAGGCCAATAGCGATTGAGACCGAATGAGACAAACATCGAGCAAGATTGAAGATAGCATAATAATAGAAAGGCGAGATATTCGTGACTGGTCGAAGATAATGGCAAAAATCTCAGAACAGATCAGATAAAAAACAGTTAATTAGCTAATCATAGGATTCCCTTATGTAATTAGAGTTATACCATAAGTAGAATTCTTCTACTATATAAATGAGAGTTCTAATCATTTGTAAGACACGTTGTTCTCGCATAAAAAAATAATATAATACTCTATGTGGCTTATACTCTCTTGTTCATCAGCTTGCTTTATTTTTAATTGTTCTAGTGTCAATCAGTTCGAGGGCACTCTAGCTCGAGCGCTGAACCCCATTTCAACACTGGTTTACTTTACCTTATAGTTAATTTTCATTACTAATCTTCATATTTATCAGTTGGTATTAGGTGAAATCACGTGTCCTTAAACCACATTATAAGTTTAATTGTTATCCGATTTTAAGGGTAAACAGTTTGGCGCCCACCGTGGGGCTAAGGATAATAGTGATTGTTTAATACTGATTCTGATAACACACACTACTTTACGCTTTCTCTTGTAAGTATTTTTGTTTTCAGGATAAACATGTCAAACTCACAAGCTACACCCACACATGGTGACAACAACCTCGGTTTTCACGGGGAAAACAACAATATAACCGCCTGTGGGATCGAGGTGGCTCAGACTGACCTCGAGGGAGTACCAATTGAAAATCTCGTCGATGTCAGTTCACATATCGCCATAAATACAAATTTGGGCGTTGATCCCGAAGGTAGCGTAAGCAGGGAAGGTCGATCAGGTGGTCGAGGTACGCAACACAGAAAATGGTGGAGTCATCTCCAATTGGTATTTAAAATTCTACAAGCTCAACAAGCCGTTATAGCACAACTACAAAATCAGCACTGAGCACCGATTGGGATCGAACCCGAACCCGAACCCTCACCAGAAGTTGTTCACAGGACAAAAACTATACCAGAGAGATCGAACGCCAATGAATCGAGGACTGACCCCGCCATTATGAAAATGCTCGAGGAGCTCGCTAAACGGATTGAATCAAGAGAAAAGAAAATCAAGGAGAATGAAAAAAAAGTAGAAACATACAACTCCCGGGTTGACCAAATATCGGGGGAACGGTCGATTCTAAAGGGTTTGGATTCGAAGAAGTTCGTGCAGAAGCCTTTCCCTCCAAGTGCGGCTCTGAATCCCATCCCAAAGAAATTCCGCATGCTATAAATTTCCAAGTACAACATGACCATCAATCCTAATGAGCATGTCACTTCTTATACATGCTCAATAAAGGGGATGACTTAGAAGATGATGAGATTGAATCCATTCTGTTGAAGAAGTTTGGAGAAACTTTATCGAAAGGGGCGATGATATGGTACCACAATTTTCCACCCAATTCCATCGATTCCTTCGCTATGCTTGCATATTGCTTAATGAAGGCACACGCCGGAGCAATAAAGGTTGCGACTAGGAAGTCGGACCTCTTCAAAGTGAGACAAAAAGACAACGAAATGTTAAGGGGATTCGTATCTCAGTTCAAGATGGAATGCATGGACCTACCCTCGGTCAAAGATGATTGGGCTGTTCAAGCCTTTACTCAAGGTTTGAACGAACAAAGCTCGGTAGCATCACGACAGCAAAAGCAGAATTTAATTGATTATCCAACGGTGACTTGGGCCGATGTACATAATCAGTACTAGTCAAAGATCAGGGTCGAGGATGATCAGTTGGGACCCCTTCTAGTTCTGTTTACCCAAACAGGCCCGTCGGTAGAGTTAAAAGGGACATCGATGGAGAACCCCGATTGAACAGAGTTCGGTATCAACCATACAGTGCAGATCGTAGAAACAGCGGCCCGAGACGTATACCGTTCGAAATGATTGAGGACATAGCTCTCAAGGTCTCATGAGAAAAAGTGGTTACGATAAACATGTTGAGCCTACAGAAGCGCCACGATTATCAGAATACAACTTCAGCATCGATGCATCAGGTATTGTATCAGGCATTGGGAGAATCAAGGATACTAGATGGCCCAGAACCCTACTGACCGATCCAGATCAAAGGAACCCTAACCAAATATGAAAATACCATGGTACCCATGGTCATAAAACCAAAGACTGGAGACAGCTAAGGGAGGAGGTGGCCCGTCTATTCAATGAGGGTCACCTTCGAGAATTCTTGAGCGATCGAGCTAAAAATCACTTCAGAGATAGGGATGCAAACAGGAAAAATGAACAGGAAGAACTACAACACGTGATTCACATGATCGTTAGTGGTGTCGACATTCAACAAGGGCCCGTGTTCGAATGCACCAAGGTGTCGATCACCAGGGAAAAATGAACTCGAGACTATGTACCGGAAGGCACCTTGTAGTTCAATGACAAAGAAGCAGAGGGGATCTCTCAACCCCACAATGATGCATTGGTAATCTCTATTATTATGAATAAAATTCAGTTTAAACGTGTTTTAATTGATCCAGGGAGCTCGATCAATATTATTCGATCGAGGTTCGTGGAGCAGCTCGGCCTATAGGATCAGATCGTGCTCGCAGCTCGGATTCTCAATGGTTTCAACATGGCAAGTGAAACAACTAAATGTGAAATAATCTTACCAGTAAATGTAGCCGAGACTATTCAAGAAACAAAGTTCCATATGATCGAGGGCGATATGAGATACAACGCCCTACTCGGAAGACCCTGGATTCACAACATGAGGGCGGTTCCCTCAACCCTTCACAAAATTCTAAAATTCCCGACATCGAATGGAGTAAAAATGGTGTATGGGGAACAACATGCTTCCAAAGAGATGTTCGCGGTCGATAAAGTAATATCGGTATCGACACTTTCATAGAAAAAGGGATCGGAGTCAAAAGAAAAAAAGGAGGTCAAATAGCAACAACAGGTACCAGCCTCGACCCAATCGAAGAAACGAGGGGCGGACAAGGATGACGAACATTGGATCCCCCGATCCTTCATAATTCCTGATGACTCTGATGCCACAAAATCAATGGTCGAAGAGCTGGAGCAAGTCATACTAATCGAATACCTTCCCGAGTGAAAGGTATACCTGGGCACGAGCTTAACGCCCCAGATCAGGGAAAAACTCATTAAATTCCATATCAATAATATGGACTATTTTGCTTGGTCCCACCTTGATATGACAGGGATTCCATCGGAGATCACTACCCATTGATTGAGCTTAGACCCTAAGTTCCGCCCTATAAAGCAAAAGAGAAGGCCCTAGTCCGAGGTTAAACATGCATTCATCAAGGACGAAGTAACCAAAATTCTCAAAATAGGGTCGATTCAGGAAGTAAAGTATCCCGAATGGCTAGAAAACGTAGCCGTATTCCCTAAAAAAGGGAATAAACTTATAATGTGCGTAGACTATAAGGATTTAAACAAAGCATGCCCTAAAGATTCTTTTCCCTTGCCGAATGTCGATCGCATAATCGATGCCACGGACGGCCATGAGATCCTTAGCTTTCTTGATGCCTACTCTGGGTACAATCAAATACAAATGAACCCGGAGGATCAGGAAAAGACTTCATTCATCACTAAGTACGACACCTATTCTTAATGCCGTTTGGACTAAAAAAATGCTGGTACTACTTATCAACACCTAGTAAATCAAATGTTCAAAGAACAAATAGGTAAATCAATGGAGGTTTATATTGACGACATGCTAGTTAAGTCCCTGCGAGAAAAGGACCATTTGAAACATTTGCAGGAGACCTTCGACATACTAAGAAAATACAACATGAAGCTCAACCCGGAGAAATGTGAATTCGAGGTTGTTTCGGGAAAGTTCCTCGGCTTTATGGTCTCAAATCGGGGGATCGAGATCAACCCCGATAAAATCAAGCAAATCGAAGACATTACGATCGTGGATAATGTCAAGGTCGTACAAAGGTTAACATGGCACATTGCCGCCCTAGGTCGATTTATTTTGAGGTCCTCAAATAGGAGCCACCGGTTTTTCTCACTGCTTAAGAAGAAGAGCAATTCCGCATGGACCCCGAAATGTCAACAAGCCTTAGAAGAACTGAAATGGTACCTATAGAGTCCGCCATTGCTTCACACCCCGAAAGAGGACAAGCAACTCTACTTATACTTAGTGGTCATGGAGATAGCGGTAAGTGGGGTCTTAGTTCAAGAAGATCCAGGTACGCAATTCCCTATTTATTACGTTAGCCAAACCCTAGGTGAGGTCGAGACCTGGTACCCACACTTAGAAAAATTAGCGCTTTCTCTAATAAGCGCCTCTAGGAAATTCAAACTATATTTTCAATGTCATTCAATTTGTGTGGTGACTATCTATCCCCTTTGCAATATTTTTCATAACCTTGAACTCTCAGGACGATTGGCCAAATGGGCCGTGGATACCAGCGGGTACAATATCAAATACCAACCCGGAACGACCATCAAGTCTCAAATCTTGGCAGACTTCATGGTCGACTTTACGTCAGCCCTCGTACCCAAGGTCGAAAAGGAACTATTATTAAAATCAAGTACATCATCGGGGGGTGGACCCTCTTCACATATGGCGCTTTGAACGTGAAGGGGTCCAGGCTAGGAATCATTTTGAAGCCGCCCATAGGTAATACAATTAGACAGTCTACAAAAACTTCCAAGTTAACTAACAATGAGGCGGATTATGAGGCCATGATTGCAGGTCTCAAACTAGCTAAGAGTTTGGGAGCAGAGGTCATCGAGGCCAAATGTGACTCCCTACTTGTGGTAAACCAAGTCAACATAACTTTCGAGGTTCGAGAAGACCGAATGCATAGGTACTTGGACAAACTACAGGTGACTCTACATCGATTCAAAGAATGGACCCTACAGCACGTACCTCGATTGCAAAACATCAAAGCCGATGCCCTTGAAAATTTGGGGTCATCGTTCGAAGATGACGAGCTTAGCTCGGGGAATGTCGTACAACTTTCGAAGTAAGTAATCGAAAAAGGACACGCTGAAATAAACTCCACAAGTCTGACCTGGGATTGGAGGAATAAGTATTCGAAAACCTAAAGAACGAGAAGCTTCCTTCGAATCCTAAGGAATCGAGGACTCTACGTACGAAGGCCGCACGGTTCACATTGGTCGAGGATGGAAAACTGTATAAAAGGATGTTCAATGGACCATTGGCAATATGTTTGGGTCTAGGAGATACCGACTACATCCTACGAGAAATTCACGAAGGCACTTGCGGATATCATTCTGGTGCCGAGTCATTGGTTCACAAAGTCATCAGAGAAGGATACTATTGGGGCGATATGGAAAAGGATACAAAAGAGTTTGTTAGAAAGTGTGACAAATGTCAAAGGTATGCGCCAATGATTCACCAACCCGGGGAGCAACTCCATTCAGTCTTATCCCCATGGCCGTTCATGAAATGGGGAATGGACATTGTTGGCTCTCTCCCATAGGCCCCAGATAAAGCTCAATTCAATTTTGTTTATGAACGACTATTTCTCTAAGTGGGTTGAATCACAGGCCTTCGAGAAAGTTAGAGAAAAAGAAGTCATAGACTTTTTCTGGGATCACACTATATGTCGATTTGAGATGCCTGCCGAGATTATATGCGACAATTGTCACGCCCCCCTCTTTCTTCTCCTTTCGGATCGGTCAGGGTTTTTGACATTATTGGGACAAATAATTTCCTATTGGGATAAGGGATGTGAAGGATTTGAAGAGTCTCCACCTAACGAATTAAGGTGCGTTAGGGAACCTATTAAGGGTCACAATAACACTAATTGAATAACTAGAGATTGGGTAAGCGCTTGAAATTACCCCAAGGGGAAGGTGTTAGGCACCCCTCAAAGTCCACAACTGTGATTCCCGATCAAACAAGCTTTGTAAATTCAAGCAAGTAGAAAATAGGCAGTCAAAGTATACATATGGAAACAAGTAATGGTTTTGAAAAGATTCGCAGTCTAAGCACACATATGTAATAAAGTTTTGAAAGATTTATGGTCTAAGCACACATATGTAGGGAACAAGGGAGTCCTAAGTTGTTTATCCTATAGGATCACATCAATGCAATGCTCGGTAATCAGTCTTCAGTGAAGGGCTAAGAGTGACATTAGCGCACCGATCATCATATCCATATCTACCCTTTACCCCACCCCTTAGCGGTTAATTAAGCGAGTTCATTTAGCGATCTCTATGCGTGCTGTTACCCGTCTCTACTTAATGGTCCTGGAGGAATTTAGGACCTCTAAGTATAGGTAGTTCTAGCCAAACCCTTAAGGTTTAAAAAAAGATAAAATTCTAAGAGACAGGCAAGAACAAATAGGACTAATCAGATAAATGCAGGAATGCAATTATGAGGCCCAGATTTACCTCCACAAGTAATGCACATAACTAGCACGTCTCAAACACAAACAAGAGGCTGTTTTATTAGACAGGATCCTAAGACATGATATCTAAGTGGATATCAATGCACAGAAAATATGTAGCTTTATTTCATAAACTCAGAAGCAGGGGCCTAATCAGTTTGCCTACTGATTTTTAAGCATGTTAACCTTTAGACAGTTCAGAAGTTGTTTTTGCCTAAAAGCATGATGTTCTAGGTGTTACGAAAATGCAGGGATTGTTATTAGTTTTATCTAAAACAGGATAATCATATGCGAGATTGTTTTATTCCTCTTTTCATGAATCAGTATTTTAAACTAGGCGTGGCTAAGCAAATACGAACAAAATCCTAGAGCATGGTATCTAATATGCACATATAAACTGCAGAATTGTTAAAACATGATTTCGGGATGTGCAGAATTCCTAAAGCATGATTTATAAAATGCACAGAGAGTTACAGAATTGTTAAGCACGATTTATGAAGGCACATGTAGCAACCGTTTATGTTAATTATCCTAAGAGAAGGATTTCTAAGTGGTAAGCATATGCATGCATTAAGGACATGTTGTACGTTAAAGCAGTAAACATGAAAGCCTTAAGACATGATATCTAATGCATGTTTGGCATGGTTTGAATGAATATGTTGGTCCTAAGCATGGATTCTAATGCAAATATAGGAAATGTAAAAGCCTAAGGCATGATTTCTACCCAATGATAGGATATATAACTACCCTCCCCATTTCACTAGCCAACCTCAATATCTGTCTACAATAATTATTACAAACCAACAACTGAATGAGTTACAAAAATAGATAGAAAAGAAGAAGTTAAACTATAGGGAGCCTGAAGTAGGCCCAAATGTACCAAACTTTCCGTAGCCTCAAATGCCAAAGTCATAGTCTTTCTCATGTCTTGGTGTGTAATATTTCCCTAAGGACCTCAAGAATCACGGGCGGTGCTCACACCCAGATTTCATAACCAGAACTGAGTAAGTGCAATGTGGAAGAGTCAGCTCCAGTGCATCAGAGTTCAGAGGGATCTCACAGGGATCCGAAAGCAGTCACACATTGGAGGGACAGAACTTAATGACCTAAGAGTAGAGTGAGAGTGCTTGACATAGTTTTGAAAAGGCTTTGGTATAAAACAGTATTGAAAAGACTCAGTTGAAGTAGTTTTAAAAAATAGGAGAGTTGTTTAGCAGTAAAACAGTTTTGACAAGAGTTGTGTAATTAAATAAACAACATATCAAACACGGAGCTAAACAGGTTCAGCAATACTCAAATAACAACCCTTCACACAGGGATAATTGGGGACTGGGGACACATAATACACATATAATAAACAGAAGTCTTTTGCAATTAAGGGGGTGGCTAATAGTGCAAATAGTAAGACATGGATTCAGGAGTGCTAATTAGAACATAGTTGTAGAATCAGAAGTGCTTTAGGGGGTTCATGGGATTGGGAGATGACATAGTAGGAATATGAGTTTTAGAACGCACAATAGAAGACATAGTGGCATCAAACAGAATTGAGCATATAATTAGAACAACTTAAGGTAACAATTGCACAATAGGTGTATACCAGAACTAGGCAACTCATAGACAAGCATTCAAAGACAGAGTAGAGTCACATGGAGACAGATTACACAGGAAGTAAACATGTTCATAAATAGGTTGATCCTAAAAAAGGGTTAGAACATAACTAGTATACTAAGTAAAACAAGTTAAACACATGTTGAGAAGCAAACAATAGACGGAAACAGATTAGTAAAATGATAAACTAACTCGGTAGAAGAAACACATTGATTTTGGAACTTGAATTTAAAATCAGAATATACCAGTAAAGAGAGTAAACACAAAGGGAAGAGCATGAGAGTGAAATAATTAGCCTTGGCTTGCAGCCGGCTAATTTAGTAACAATAGCAAGTAACAAAGAAAGCAGAAGAGCTTTTGAGTGTATGAGAGATGTGAACTAATGTTCGTTCGCGTGCGTATAAGACTGTGTAATGAGAGTAGAGGAGAGAAATATATATAGTAATTTGAAAGCTAAGTAAAATAAGGTAAGAATCAAAATTCTACAGTGATTACGGAACTCGGAATCAATTAGAGTAAAACAAGTTCAAATGGAAAAGAATAGGTAACAAGTAAGGAAAGAAATCATGTATAGCTGGAGCATAACAAATAAGGAAATAATTCAAACACAGTAGTTACAGAGTAAGCAATTAGGGCTAGATACATAAGGTCTAATTATGGAAACAATCAGTAGGAACCAATTAATAATATAGTCAATCATATACTAAGGTAAGAAAATAATTTAGAAGTAGGAAATCAGTAAAGGGTATCAATTATAGGAAATTAAGGATTCAAATAAAATAGTATTGATTAAAGAAAATTACTGTAAATTTCTGTGAATGAACGAAATAAACACAGTATAGGAAAGAAGAGACAAATCAAAATCCCTAATAAGCATAATAGGGTAAAAAATCATAGAGACTCAGAACAAATTCATGAGAAACAGGCATACACACAAATCGCATGAATAAATCAGCAAAGAAAAACTCAGAACCCAAAGCTAAGCCAAGAAATTAGGGGTTTTTAACATAATTAGTTAGGTTAAGGGAGAACCTAAGTGAAAATATTTTACACACAATAAAAATCATAGAATAACTCTTAAAAATTAGATAAAATCGTTTTGAAGAGAAGTTCAGAAACCCTAGTTATGAAGATGAAGACACGCTTCGAAAATCAGAAAGGTTTTCATAGAAAAATAGTAAAATAGCTCAAATATACTCAGATATGTTACAGATCTAAAGAGCCAAGAGATGATGTTAGGGTTTTGAGAGAGATAACCCAGAGATAGAGAGATTTCGGCTTAGAAGCCATAGATTTAGTAATAAAATAGGATGATCTTACTCAATCGAGCCATGGTGGCCTGAGAATGGTGAGAACAGGCCCAGGGTGAGTGAACGGCAACTGGTCCCCTTGAGGACCTCAAGACAGTAAGAATCCTGACCATAGGAGAGCCATTAGGGCTAGGAGTGGTGGTGAGCCACCATTATTAACGGCGAGCAAGCAACCGGCGGAGGGGGGTTAAGGTTAGGCAGAGGGAGTTTTGAGAGAGAAGGAGAGGGGTGACGGCGAGTGGGTGATGAGTGAATGAGAGGTTTGGGGGGGTCATTAGGTTAATTTAGGAAAGAAAGAATCCGGGCAGTTGATCAAAATTGATCAACGGCCAAGATTTAATCAGCATTGGGTCGGGTAGGATTTAGGGATTGGGCCTGGGTATTTGGGCAGGTCTAATTAGGTGTTTGGGCTAGTTTAGTCAAGGAATTTGGGCTGGTTTAAATAGGTTATAGTTGAAAATGAAATGGGGCTATTTGTTAAATACCCAATTCGAATTAGTTAAAATAATTTATAAAATAGCTAGTAATTATAAAAAAGTAATTTCATGCATAGAAAATAGTTTAAAATGATTAATTAGTATTTTAAAATACAAAGAACAAACTTCTGGTAAAAATAGTACGAAATTATATGTTTGGGCTATAATTGCAAAGTCATTGCAATTATAGCCAAAAGATGCTGATTTGGCTAATTACGGAATAATTAAATCAAGAAATGTTTTTGATATCATTTGTAATGCAATTTTATAATTATTTGTTGGAAATAAAATACTGGACAAATTAATAAACATAGAAAAATTATGGCAAAATACCAATTGCTAGTAATGTATGATTTTGAAGGTATATATGCAATTATAAAATATTTTGGGAAAGATTGGGTATCAATAACTGCCTCTCTTTATCGAGAAAGGATGAAAGAGTTGTTAGGTAAAGATATGGTGATAAATTTTTACCCAACGAAATGGTTAGAGAGATTTTGGCCGTACTCTGGTTTCTGAGCTGCCTACATATCCCAGGTTTTACATGAATCAGGCCGTATGTAGTTCCGAATTCACCGGTGAAACATACCGGTTAAATCATTACAAGAACGGACGCAATATCTAGGGATGGGCGAATGAATGGTTTACGGGAGAGGTTAGGTTTGATACAGTTGAGGAACTGGAGCGGGATCGCTCCTGCTGGGATATTTGTTGCTCGCCGGTTTACCTGCAAATAAGAGTAATACAAGCGTATATTGTGCATAAATTTAAACATGATGCAGATTCACGTTGGACTATGAAAGTTGTCTTCGGACGGTTCGGGATGACGCCCTTAGACCATGATGTCCTGGGCCATGAATTGTTTGATGAGATATTCACAGGCCATGAAATGATGTTCTCGGGCCATGAAGATGGTGCCTCCGGACTATGACGCCTTTGAATAATGGTATGCAAGATTGAGAGAGATCCTCAGGCCATGACATGGTGTCTTCCAGCTATGAGGATGATGTTGTTAGACTATGACGCCTTTGGACAAGTTGGTGATATTTTAGCCCATGAGATGCAATAATATGATGTTGACAAGACAAGGCTTAGTCTTGAGAAATGGAGGGCAGAGCTTAGCCCGAAAGAGGAGAGAAGTAAATAATGCTTGGGAGACAGCGCTTAGTCTTGGTGAAGAAGTAAATTGGAGGCAGAGCTTAGCCTCATGCAAGTAGGGAGACAGAGCTTAGTCTCATGCAAATGAAGGCAAAGATTAGCCTTATGCAGGTGAAGGCAGAGATTAGCCTTATGCAAAATGGAGGTAGAGCTTAACATCATGCAAGATGAAGACAGAGCTTAGTCTCATGCGGAGGGGGGGGGGGAGGCAGCGATTAGCCTTATGCAGATGAAGGCAGAGATTAGCCTTATGCAGATGGAGGCAGATCGTAGCCTCATGCAGGGGAAGGCATAGATTAGCCTTATGTCGGCTGGAGGTAGATCTCTACCTCATGCAGATAGGAAGGCATCGATTAGCCTTATGCAAATGGAGGCAGAACTTAGCCTCATGCAAAATGTGGGACAAAGCTTAGTCCCATGCAAGATGAAGGCGGAGCTTAGCCTTATGCAGAAGAATAAATAGCAAATGACAGTAGAATTTCTTAGCTGGTAGCACATTTCGATATTGCGATTGTTGTGAGAATTGTGACTACGGAGCATGTTTGTTCTTTGTGCTGATAGAAAATTTCGGCAATTGCAACTGTTTTGAGAATTGTAACTTTGAAGCGTGTTTATCCTTTGTTCCTTCATCCAAAGAAAAATCGTGAGTTCTGTAGATGGGGAAGTTCGGTTCGTATCCCCGATGGCTTTACTTCACTCGTTCTGTTTGGTCTGATGATCCTGTTCAAGTTATCAGGGTAACGTTTGCCCTAGTTGATATGTGAACTGTGGTGCTGTATCCTAGTAAGGCCAATGATAGCTTCTTCGTGCCACTGTTTTTTTATCATCTTTCTAAATATCTTCTTGATGTCTTGTTGGCGGCTTCTACAGCTCCATTCATCTGAGGTCTATAGGCTGTGGAATTCTTGTGCTTGATTTTGAAAGTCTCGCACATGGCTTTCATCAGATCACTATTTAGATTGGATCCGTTGTTGGTGATGATTGATTCTGGAGCTCCAAACCGACAAATAATATGGCCGCGGACAAAGTATGCCACGACTTTCTTAATCATTGGTTTGTAAGATGTTGCTTCGACCCATTTGGTGAAATAATCAATAGCTAATAAGATGAACTTGTGTCCATTTGAGGATGTAGGCTCGATCGGTCCAATGACGTCCATTCCCCAGGCGACGAATAGCCAAGGCGAGCTTGTTACATTGAGCTCATTTGGGAGTACCTTTATCATATCTGCATGTACCTGACATCGATAGCATTTTCGGACATACTGGATGCAGTCTGTTTCCATGGTCATCCAGAAGTAACCGGGTCTGAATATCTTCTTGGCCAAGACAAAACCATTCATATGGGAGCCGCATGTCCCGGCATGTATATCTTCAAGTAGTCTGGAGGCTTCTTTTTCATCGACACATCTCAATAATCCCAAATCGGGAGTTCTCTTGTACAGGTTTCCTCCACTGTGAAAGAAACTGTTGGACAATCTCCGAAGCGTGTGTTCTGAGTATGATTTGCAGGCTCCGGGTACTCTCCCTTTGACAAATACTCCTTGATATCGTGGAACCATGGTTTTTCGTCTGCTTCTTCTTCAACATGGGCACAAAATGCCGGCTAGTTATGGATCTTTACTGGAATAGGGTCAATGAAGTTCTTATATGGATGTTGTATCATGGATGATAGAGTGGCCAATGCATCGGCAAACTCGTTTTGAATTCTGGGGACGTGCTGAAATTCTGTCTTTGTGAACCTCTTCCTCAATTCCTGCACATGGTGCAGATACGACAATATCTTGGAATTCTTGGTAGCCCATTATCCTTGTACTTGGTGTATTGGCAGGTCTGAATAACCAATTACTAGCAGATCTTGAATATTCAAGTCAATGGCCATGTTGAGCCCTAGGATGCATTCATACTCTGTATTGTTGGTGCAGGGGAATCTGATTTTAGCAGATACCGGATAATGTTGGTCAGTTTCCGACACCAAGACTGCTCCAATACCGACTCCTTTGAAATTGGCTGCTCTGTCGAAGAACATTCTCCAACCGTCATAGGATTCAGCAATGTCTTCTCTATGAATAATACTTCTTCATCGGGAAAATATGTTTTCAAAGGTTCGTATTCTCCTCCCACAAGGTTCTCGGCAAGATGATCTGCCAATGCTTTTCCCTTGACCGCTTTCTGGGTCACATACACGATGTCAAATTCACTTAGCAGGATTTGCCACTTAGCCAGCTTGCCAGTGGGCATGGGCTTCTAAAAGATGTACTTCAAGGGATCCATCCTTTATATGAGATATGTCGTGTAGGCACAAAAGTAGTGCCTCAGCTTCTGGGCTACCCAGGTTAGAGCACAGCAGGTACGCTTCAGTAGAGAATATCATGCCTCGTATGGAGTTAACTTCTTACTCAGATAATAGATAGCATGTTCCTTTCTTCCTGTCTCATCGTGCTTCCCCAGAACGCAGCCGAAAGCTTCATCTAATACCGCAAGGTAGAGTAGCAAGGGTCTACCTGGCTCTGGCGGGACCAAAACTGGTGGCGTTGACAAGTATTCCTTGATTTTGTCGAAAGCTTTTTGACAATCCTCGGTCCATTTGGTTGCAGCATCCTTCTTTAACATCTTGAAGATCAGTTCACATATGACTGTGGACTGGGCTATGAACCGGCTGATATAGTTAAGACGCCCCAGGAAACTCATCACATCTTTCTTGTTCTTTGGCAGTGGTAACTCTTGGATGGCTTTGACTTTTGACGGATCCAGTTCTATTCCTCGGCGGCTGACGATGAACCCAAGCAATTTTCCGGCAGGAACCCCGAATGCACACTTAGCGGGGTTTAATTTCAGGTTGTATTTCCGCAACCTGTTGAAGAACTTCCTCAGACCTGCTATAGGTTCGGTGGCTTTCTTGGTCTTGATAATGACGTCGTCCACATATACCTCGATCTCCTTATGTATCATGTCATTGAAGATAGTGGTCATAGCCATCATATAAGTGCCCCCAGCATTCTTTAAGCCGACTTGGATCATCTTATAACAGTAGACTCCCCACGGTGTGATGAAAGTCGTTTTCTCGGCATCTTCCTCATCCATCCAAATCTGATGGTATCTGGCAAAACAATCCACGAACGACTGAATTTCATGCTTTGCACAATTGTCAATCAAGATGTGTATATTTGGAAGGGGAAATCATCCTTTGGACTGGCCCGATTGAGATCCCGGTGGTAGACACAAACACTAACTTTTCCGTCTTTCTTGGGCACTGGCACGGTGTTTGCTAACCATGTTGGATATTCAACTACCCTGAGGACTTTGGTGTTGATTTGCTTGGTAACTTCCTCCTTGATTTTCAGGCTCATATCAGGCTTGAACTTCATGGGCTTCTGCTTTACCAGCGGGCACATTGGATTGGTTGGCAGCTTGTGAGCCACAATGGATGTAGTTAGACCAGTCATGTCATCGTACGACCATGCAAATGTGTCTTCATACTCTTTCAAGAATTGTGTGTATTCCTCTTTCTCTGATGGCGACAAATGGATGCTATTGCGAGTTTCTTTGACAGTCTTTGAATCTCCCAGGTTGACTACCTCAGTTTCGTCCAGGTTAGACTTAGGTATGTTCTCGAAATCCTCAACTTCTCTGACAATTTCATCGGGTATGACATCTTCTTCTTCTGAATCGTTGTCCTTTTGTTACGTTATCTCATTGCATGTCACATTCATTGGTTCATCAAGATAGGAAAAGTAATGATGTATAGATAAAAGTAATGAGAGAAAACGATAATAAATAAATATGATTCGTTGAAACATAAAAATCAATTTTCAATAATTTAAACAAACATTTTTGGAACATCGGGGATTTTATTGGAAAACAGAAATGCGAAAAGGAAATCATTAGCAAAAATGAAGTAAATAACGCTTGTTCAGCCGTGCTACCTCGGGACTCGTCAGGCCCTGGATGGCCTGACAGTCCAATTCTTGAGGAATGATCCCTTGATCACAGCTTGGATGGTAGGGCCATCCTCCTGCTCCTCCTCAAAAATAACACAACATTCCATGTCTTCATCTTCCAGGAATAGATTCTTCAAAGTTGCCAGAGTTTCTTCTTCTTCTAACCCCCATATGATGTCAGCTTGCTGGAAGGTCAACTCCAAATGTGGTATAGGCTGTTCCAATGAATAGTAGGGACCGCTCCATGGTGGCGACCAATTTTTGTACACTTGCCAAGTGTATTTGTATCCCAGCCCAAAAGTGGTGCCATGGCGCTTCACCTGTATCGGTGTGGAAATCCCCTGAAGATTCTTACCGAGCCCTTTTCCAGGCTCGTACCCGCTCCAGTTCAATATGCTTTTGATCCTGCTATCCCACCACTTGTCCTTGTTTATTGCGTTGACCCACTCGATGTGGCAATAAGTTTCTCCACCCATCTTTCTTCTACCTTCAACCACCGGGATGGTCTGGCGACTATAGATAGGGTTGCTTCCATCTCCGTGGATGATTACTTCCTGGTGGTTCCATTCAAATTTCATCCCCTGATGCAATGTTGATGCCACAGCCCCAGTGGCATGTATCCATGGTCGTCCCAATAATAGGTTATATGACGTGGATACATCTATCACCTGAAATTCAACCTTGAACCATGTAGGTCCCATCTGTAGACAAAGATTGATTTATCCAATGGTGGCCCTCTGAGAACCGTCAAAATCCTTCACATTCATGGACCCTTCTCTTATTTCGTACAATCCTTTGCCCAATCTTTTGAGTGTTGTCAATGGGCAAATGTTGAGGCTATATCCTCCGTCGATTAGAACCCTACTAATGAAATAATCTTCACATTGCACAGTGATGTGCAGTGCCTTGTTGTGACTTAGCCCTTCAGGTGGCAGCTCGTCCTCGTGGAAAGTGATCTTGTGAATTTCCAGCACCTGTCCTACCATGTTGGCCATTTCTCCACTGGTGATGTTATTAGGCACATATGCTTCGTTCAACACTCTCATCAAAGCATTCCTGTGTGCTTCCGAGTTCTGTAGCAATGACAGGATGGATATTTGGGTTGGAGTCTTGTTCAACTGATCTATGACTGAATATTCTTTGGCTTGCACCTTTCTCCAAAGATCATCTGGACCTGTTTCAATGATGGGTGGCATGTTGGAAGCATGATTGCTAGACTCTGCCAAGTGTTCAGGTGTATAGACCCTACCGGTCCTGGTCATCCCCTGTGCGGCACCAGCTTCTTCCATCTTGACCTTACCTTTCCTTCTGGCTTCATCCACGTAATCCCAAGGTACGGCATTAGTGTTGAAAAGCAGTGGGATTGACAATGTCATTGTAATTGGTGCGGCTACCTTCACTTCAAATAGGACAGGTGTCATGGCAGGTGGCATTAACTCAACCTCAAACGACACAGGTGCATCCGCAGGTGGTGCCACTTCAAACTTGAATGGGACTGACGCAGCTACCTCAACATCTCCTGACGGCTGAATCTGGACTATGATGGGATTAAGTGTGACCGCTAGTTTCTTTGGGTCATCACCTTCTTTGATCAATTAGATCGACCCCTCTGGGTCCCATATTCTTCCTCTATCTCTATCATGTTGATGCCTCCACCCCTATGGTCTGGGAGCGGATTGTTGCGGACATTGGGAGTAGCTTTCTTTGCTTGGACGACCTTATTATCAATCAGAGACTGGATTTTATCTTTCAGTGAACGGCATTCATCAATTGTATGCCCCTTCATGCCGGAATGGTATGCACAAGTTTTATTTGGATTGACCCATTGGGATGGATTTTCAGGGGTTATAGTAGGGATAAGAGTAACATAACCAGCCACTTTTAATCTTTCGTACAACTGGTCAATAGGTTCAGCAATGGCAGTATATTTCTTGGGCGGCCTGGGTCAAAATTGGGTCGAGGTCTTGGAAAATTTTGGCAAGTAGGGTTGACTGGAAGTGAGAGGGTTGAGAGTTGTATGTATCATAAACAGTGGCTGGTTGGGAATATCTAGGAGGCGTAGGTTGATAAGCAGGTGGGGGTGACGATTGATACGTTGGCGGAGGTTCTGGATGGTATGTAGGTGGGGGTTCTTGGTATGTGAGTGGGGAAGTTCGGTATACCAACGGGGATTTGGGTCCCTGTGCAACCATTACCGTCCATGTATCTTTCTTATTGGATATACCACCAGAATGCAAGACTTTGTTGGTGGCTTGTAGTGCTTCAAAATTAGTAACCATTCCGCTCTTAATCTCTTCTTCAATTCTCTCACCTAGCTTGATGATGTCAGAGAATTTGTGGTTTTCAACTACCATCATCCTCTCATAATACTGCGGGTCCTATGCCCGGACTAAGAATTTGTTCATTTGTTCTTCATCTAGGGCAGGCCTGACCTTGGCTGCTTCGGATCTCCAGCGAGTGGCATACTCGCGAAAAGTTTCGGTGGGCTTCTTCTTGAGGTTCTGGATATAAAATACGTCTGGAGCATTCCCCGTGTTGAACCTGAACCGATCCATGAAATCTGAGGCCATGCCTACCCAGTTGGACCACTTCTTAGGGTCTTGGCTGATGTACCAAGACAAAGCATCTCCGGTGAGGCTTCTTATGAACAATTTCATGCGAATCTTCTCGTCTCTTCCTACTCCAACAAATTTATCACAATAGGTTCTCAAATGGACCCTGGGATCACCTGTACCGTGAAACACCTCGAACTTAGGAGGTTTGTAACCCTCTGGTATTTCAACATCAGGCTGTATGCAGAGATCTTCATAGTTCAACCCCTCAACTCTTTTAATTCCTTCGATGCCCTGGACTCGGCTAGTCAATCTCTTGAGTTCTTCGGCCAAGTTCTTAATGAGCATATCCTTCTCACTGGATTTAGGTGTGTAAGAAATAGGATGGGTGGAGTGAGGTAGAGTCTACATGTATATAGGGTTGTTATGATGGCCTGGCGCCTGAGCATAGAGGTGGTCATTTGTGGAGTTTTGTGGTTCAGGGATGATCAGTGGGGTGTTTCTCGGAGTGTGGCAAGTGTTGTATTATGGTGGAATAGTTTGATTTTTTGGTGGAGTTGTACGGTGGTGAGTTGTGGGAGGGTTCTTTTTGTTTGGGGTATTCTGAGGAGGTAATTGGTTTTGGGTGTTCGAATGATTGACATCTGGAAAACTAAGTGAGAAGGACAAATTCGCCAAGTTCCACACATGTTCAAGCTCCCCTTGGAGTTTCAACAACCTTTGCTCGAGTTGTGACATAGCATCATTCTGAACCTGAGTACCTTGATTGTCAGGAGCTTCTGTTCGTTCAACTGTCATTGTGTTTTCCTTTCTGATATTGCTCAAATCTTCCATTTTTCCCTTGCCTTTGCCTCTGCCTTTAGGTGGACTAGGAGGAGGAAAAGGTGGAGGGACCCTGGATCTTGTGTGATATGATGATGATGCCAAAATGCACGAACCAACCTTTGGGGAGGGGAATAATCAAAAAGAAAGAAAGCAAAAACAAAAGGTAGCCAAGTCAGTGAGGATCATGAGAAAATATTGCAGTATTTAGACACACATTGCATGAATATAAAAGCGTGTCCTAATTTGGGAGACTCGTTGTGCCCGAGGTAGGCCTAGCGACAAGTTAATTTGGAGAACTTAGATGCCAATAATTGCCTCATTTCATTAATCTAAAAGTAGATTAATCTAAAACGACACTAAATAAGATAAGTCACTAATGGCACTTGGCCTTATTACATTTGAAAAAGCATGTAAATTTAATCTACTTGGTTCCAAAAAGACCTTCTCCACATGTTTCTTGTCACTCGAGGAAAAATCTTCCCACCAGTCTAGGAGTATTGGTGGAATATTGCTGACCATACCGAATATGGGCACTTCGTGCCTCATTTTTGCAAGACAAAAAATGGTTAGGCCTTTTCCCCCACCGGACTCGACTATTTATACACTTATGATTAGCATATAGGCATTTAGTTCTCCAAATTAATGCATAGAACGTGATCGTGTCCGTTGGGATTATGAAAACCCCAGTGGACTTTTGGATAAGGCTGTCTTAAAGGGTTATTGTGCGGACGACACATTAACCCGGCTAAGTTTGACCATGATGCATGTACAGTTATATCAGAGTAAGGTTACTATGGGGGTCTATACTGATACCCTCAAGCGGACAACTTGAGGAGGAAAGGCACGAAATCGTCGACTGATCCGTTGATCGACTAGTTTTACCATAAATAAGCCTTTCCGAATTTAGAGGGTGATATAAAATGAAAGAGCGCAACCTCTCATCAAGCGTTGCTATAGGATTTGTATAGACACGAGTGGAATATGATGTTGAGGATGATTATGCAGCAATAAGCAATAAACATGTTGTCACGTATTTGCACATTATGAAAGCGATAAATACAACAGTTATGATTGAAAAGTAGTTACAAAGGAAAACAAAAAGAAACATGTCAGTTTCATTTAAAAGAATAAATACTTGGGAAAGTAAACAATTAATTGCACATAAAGGGGAAAGGGAAAGGGTGCAAGTATTTAACAAAACCAGGCATACTTAGACGAATTCACAAAAAAAATGGTTTGTAATGATAAAAGTCTAGACTTCCCCAGAAGAGTCGCCATGATGTCGCGCCTCCCTCTTTCCTCTCCTTTCGGATCGGTCAGGGTTTTTGACATTATTGGGACGACTCATTTCCTTTTGGGATAAGGGATGTGAAGGATTTGAAGAGTCGCCACCTAACGAATTAAGGTGCATTAGGGCACCTATTAAGGGTCACAATAACACTAATTGAATAACCAGAGATTGGGTAAGGGCTTGAAATTACCCCAAGGGGAAGGTGTTAGACACCCCTTAAAGTCCACAATTGTGGTTCCCGACCAAATAAGCTTTGTGAATTCAAGCAAGTAGAAAATAGGCAGTCAAAGTATACATATGGAAACAAGTAATGGTTTTGAAAAGATTCGCAGTCTAAGCACACATATGTAATAAAGTTTTAAAAGATTTATGGTCTAGCACACATATGTAGGGAATAGGGGAGTCCTAAGTTGTTTATCCTGTAGGATCACATCAATCCAATGCCCGGTAATCACTCCTCAGTGAGGGGATACACGTGGCATTAGCACACCGGTCATCATATCCATATCTACCCTTTACCCCACCCCTTAGCGGTTTATTAAGCGATTTTATTTAGCGATCTATATGCGTGATGTTACTCGTCCCTTCTTAATGGCCGTGGAGGAATTTAGGACATCTAAGTATAGGTAGTTTTAGACAGACCCTTAAGGTTTTAAAAAAGATAAAATTCTAAGTGACATGCAAGAACAAATAGGACTAATCTAATAAATGCAGGAACGCAATTATGAGACCCAGATTTACCTCCACAAGTAATGCACATAATCAACAGGTCTCAAACACAAACAAGAGGCAGTTTTATTAGACAGAATCCTAAGACAGGATATCTAATTGAATATCAATACACAGAAATATGCAACTTTATTTCATAAACTCAGAAGCATGGGCCTAATCAATTTGCCTACTGATTTTTAAGCATGTTAACCTTTATACAGTTCAGAAGTTGTTTTTTCCTAAAAGCATGATGTTCTAGGTGTTACGAAAATGCAGGGATTGTTACCAGTTTTAACTAAAACAGGATAATCATATGCGAGATTGTTTTATTCCTCTTTTCATGAATCAGTAGTTTAAACTAGACGTGGCTAAGAAAATATGAAAGAAATCCTAGAGTATGGTATCTAATAAGCACATATAAAATGCAGAACAGTTAAGACATGATTTCGGGATGTGCAGAATTCCTAAAGCATGATTTCTAAAATGCACAGAGACTTGCAGAGTTGTTAAGCACGATTTATGAAGGCAAATGTCGCAACAATTTACGTTAATAATCCTAAGAGCAGGATTTCTAAGTGTTAAGCATACGCATGCATTAAGGACATGTTGTACGTTAAAGCAGTAAACATAAAAGCCTTACAGACATGATATCTAATGCATGTTTGGCATGGTTTGAATGAATATGTTGGTCCTAAGCATGGATTCTAATGCAGATATAGGAAATGTAAAAGCCTAAGGCATGATTTCTACCCAATTATAGGATATATAACTACCCTCCCCATTTCACTAGCCAACCTCAATATATGTCTACAATAATTATTACAAACCAACAGTTGAATGAGTTACATAAATAGATAGAAAAGAAGAAGTTAAACTATAGGGAGCCTGAAGTAGGCCCAAATGTACCAAACTTTCCATAGCATCAAATGCCAAAGTCATAATCATTCTCATGTCCGGGTGTGTCAGAGTTCCCTAAGGACCTCAAGGATCCCGGGCGGTTCTCACACCCAGATTTCATAACCAGAACTAAGTAAGTGCAGTGTGGAAGAGCAAGCTCCAGTGCATCAGAGTTCAAAGGGATCTCACAGGGATCCGAAAGCAGTCACACACTGGAGGGGCGGAACTTAAGGACCTAAGAGTAGAGTAAGAGTGCTTGACATAGTTTTGAAAAGGCTTTGGTATAGAACTGTATTGAAAAGACTCAGTTGAAGTAGTTTTATAAAATAGGAGAGTTGTTTAGCAGTAAAATAGTTTTGACAAGAGTTGTGTAATCAAACAAATATTATATCAAACACGGAGCCAAACAGGTTCAGCAATACTCAAATAAAAACCCTTCACACAGGGATAATTTGGGACTGGGGACACATAATACACATATAATAAACAGAAGTCCTTTGCAATTAAGGGGGTGGCTAATAGTGCAAATAGTAAGACATGGATTCAGGAGTGCTAATTAGACATAGTTGTAGAATCAGAAGTGTTTAGGGGGTTTATGGGTTTGGGAGATGATATAGTAGGAATATGAATTTTAGAACAAACAATAGAAGATATAGTGGTCTCAAACAGAATTTGAGCATATAATCAGAACAACTTAAGGTAACAATTGCACAATAGGTGCATACCAGAACAAGGCAACTCATAGACAAGCATTCAAAAACAGAGTAGAGTCACATGGAGACAGATTACAAAGGAAGTAAACATGTTCATAAATAGGTTGATCCTAAAAAGGGGTTAGAACATAACTAGTATACTAAGTAAAACAAGTTAAACGCATGTTGAGAAGCAAACAATAGACAGAAATAAATTAGTAAAATGATAAACTAACGCAGCAGAAGAAACACATTGATTTTGGAACTTGAATTTAAAATCAGAACATACCAGTAAAGAGAGTAACACAAAGTGAAGAACAGGAGAGTGCAATAATTAGCCTCGGCTTGCAACCGGCTAATTTAGTAACAATAGCAAGTAACAAAGAAAGCAGAAGAGCTTTTGAGTGTATGAGAGATGTGAACTAATGTTCATTCGTGTACGTATAAGACTGTGTAATGAGAGTAGAAGAGAGCAATATATATAGTAGTTTGAAAGCTAAGTAATATAAGGTAAGAATCAAAATTGTACACTGACTATGGAACTCGGAATCAATTAGACTAAAATCAGTCCAAGTCTTCCCTTAATTAAGGGAATCAGTTCAAATGGTAAAGAACAGGTAACAAGTAAGGAAATAAATCATGTATAGCTAAAGCATAACAAATAAGGAAATAATTCAAACACAATAGGTACAGAATAAGCAATTAGTGCTAGATACATAAGGTCTAATTAAGGAAACAATCAGTATGAACCAATTAATAATATAGTCAATCACATAATAAGGTAAGAAAATAATTTAGAAGTCGGAAATCAGTAAAGGGTATCAATTACAGGAAATCAGGGATTCAAATAAAATAGTACTGATTAAAGGAATTACTGCAAATTTCTGTGAATGAACAAAATAAACACAGATAGTCAAGAAGAGACAAATCAGAAGCCCTAATAAGCATAATAGGGTAAAAATCACAGAGACTCAAAACACATTAATGAGAAATAGACATACACACAAATCGTATGAACAAATCAGCAAAGACAAACTCAGAACCCAAAGCTAAGCCAAGAAATTAGGGTTTTTTAATATAATTAGTTAGGTTAAGGGCGAACCTAAATGAAAATCGCTTAAACACAATAAAAATCGTAGAATATACTTAAAAATCAAAGAAAATCATTTTGAAGAGAAGTTCGGAAATCCTAGTTATGAAGATGAAGAGATACTTCGAAAATCAGAAAGGTTTTCATAGAAAAACAGTAAATAGCTCAAATATACTCAAATCTATTACAGATCTAAAGAGCCAAGAGATGAAGTTAGGGTTTTGAGAGAGATAACCCATAGATAGAGAGTTTCCGTCTTAGAAGCCATATATTTAGTAATAGAATAGGACGATCTTACTCAATCGATCCATGGTGGCCTGAGAATGGTGAGAACAGGCCCAGGGGTGAGTGAACGGACACTAGTCCCCTTGAAGACCTCAAGACAGCAAGAATCCCGGCAGTAGGAGAGCCATTAGGGCCAGGAGTGATGGTGAGCCACCATTATTAACGGCGAGCAAGCAACCGGCCGAGGGGGGTTAGGGTTAGGCAGAGGGAGTTTTGAGAGAGAAGGAGAGGGGTGATGGCGAGTGGGTGAGGAGTGAATGAGAGGTTTGGGGGGGTCATTAGGTTAATTGAGGAAAGAACGAATCCGGGTCGTTGATTAAAATTGGGTCGGGTACGATTTAGGGATTGGGCCTGGGTATTTGGGATGGTCTAATTAGGTGTTTGGGCTGGTTTAGTTAAGGAATTTGGGTTGGTTTAAATAGGTTATAATTGGGGCTATTTGTTAAATACCCAATTCGAATTAGTTAAAATAATTTATAAAATAGCTAGTAATTATAAAAAATGAATTTCATGCATAGAAAAAAGTTAAAAATGATTATTTAGTATTTTAAAATACAAAGGACTAACTTCTGGTAAAAAATAGTACGAAATTATATGTTTGGGCTAAAGGTCATTGCAATTATAGCCAAAAGATGCCGATTTGGCTAATTACAGAATAATTATATCAAGAAATATTTGTGAAATCATTTGTAATGTAATTTTATAATTATTTATTAGAAATAAAATACTGGAAAAATTAATAAAACATAGAAAATTATGGAAAAATACCAATTGCTAGTAATGCATGATTTTGAAGGTATATATGCAATTAAAAAATATTTTGAGAAAAATTGGGTATCAACAACAACGGAAAGAAATTCGTCGGCAGCAAAGTGACAAAGTTTCTTGAAGACTACAAGATAAAAAGGATCTTATCAACGCATTATCATCCTATTGGGAACGGACTGGCCGAATCAACAAACAAGACCATTCAAAATCAAAAGAAAAAATTGACCGACGCTAAAGGAAAATGGAGAGAAATATTGCCCGAGGTCCTTTGGGTATACCGTACAACATCGAAATCCAGTACGGGGGCAACACCGTTCTCTTTAGTCTATGGTGCCGAAGCTCTGATCCTGGTCGAAGTCGGGGAACCTAGCTTCAGGTTTTGGTATACAACGAAAGAGACAAATCACAAGGCTATGAATACAATCCTCGAATTGTTAGATGAAAGACGGGAAGACTCCCTTGTTCGAATGGCTGCAGAAATAACAGATCAAAAGGTATTACAACGGAAGAGCCAATCTTCGACAGTTTAAAATTTGGGACTTAGTTCTGAGAAAAGTCACCTTCAATACTCGAAACCCAAATGAAGGAAAACTTGGCCCAAACTGGGAGGGACCGTATCAAGTCCTCGATATCATCGGAAAAGGATCCTACAAACTTGGTACAATGAAAGGCGAGAAATTACCAAACAATTGGAACATATCACTCCTCAAACTTTATTACTACTAAGGTATGACCTTCTCTATTTTCATTTATATTTTATATTAATCGATTGCAGGTGTTCAATCGAAGACATCGAGGGTTTATTCAAGACAAATTCCTTAGGTCAGAAAGCACGCATTGCTCTTCTTTTTCCTTAGACCGTTTTTTGTCCCAAATGGGCTTTTCCAGCAATGTTTTTAACACGGCAGCCATTGTTCGTGCTAACTTAGAGCAGTTCAATAGTATCTGAGGCTTCTTTACAATCGACCTCGAATACTAGGGGCATCACCCTCGAATGTTACAAGGAAAGTGCTTCGTGTCAACAGGGTCTCGATAGGTAAATTTTGTTAGGGCCAAATGGTCGAACGAATCGTGCCCATGTAGATTACTCGAGCCCTAATGGAAAACATGTATGCATGTATAATCTATTGAAAGAAGTATTTTTTCTTTCCAAATATTTCATGCCTTAGAGAAATTTTTACTTTACAACTTCGTACTTGTGATCTATTGTGGAAACTGGCTTAAGGGCCGATCACAAGTAAAGTTCGAACAACTAACTCGAACTCGGGGACTGCCATCCAAGAAATCAACATGATCGAATTACTAAAACCTCGAGATCGTAAGACCTTAAAAAGGAAACCCTCAATTTTATAGGTCACGGCCACCCCACTCGGGGACTGACAGTTTGAACAAGTTCGAAGTATAACAGGGAAACAAGCCCAAAAGACAAATCCCAATCAAAAAGCTACGGCCAAATTAACACGGTTCGTAGACGTCCGATTTTTGTTATAAAACAAGCTTTCGAATATTTTTATAAACCGGTTAAAAAGGATACTCTTGGCTGAATTACTAAGGGTCTCGATAATATCGACCCTCGAAAACCGTAATGGGTGAAAAATCGTTCGAGCTCTCGAGTACCTTCTTTATTTTATGCTAAGGCATTACGAAATAAAGGGTCTCGATAATATCGACCCTCAAAAACCCTAATGGTACGGAATCGTTCGAACTCTCGAGCAAATTCCTTATTTTATGCTAAGTCATAACAAATTTTATATGATTAAACAATAAACTTTTCAAGCCGAAAAGGGCGAAAAAAGCCATTCTTTTTACTAAGGCCGTATCGGTCTAATTCAAAGAGCCTAAAGGGCCATTTTATTTTTGAGTTCGAGAAATCATCCTCACTCAACTAAAACAAGGTCTGATCGGGATCCTATACAAAAGATCAAAAGTAAATAAAATCCTAAGGTTCCTAATTTTCTCAGGGGGTAGCTTCTCCATCGGGGTCCCCCCGCTCTCAGTGTCATCATCATCGGAGGAGGAGGACAATGCTCTAGCATCGTCTTCATGCTCTTTAGCCTTTATTATCTCGTCAGTGAGATCGAAACCTCGAGAATGGATCTCCTCGAGGGTTTCCCTCCGAGATTGGCACTTGGCGAGTTTGGCAACCAAATATGCTCGAGTTTGAGCGGTCTCGATAGTCTCTCTCGCTTGGGCTTGAGAAGCTTCACCATTAAACCGATAGGCGGCCACGATCCCCTCCGCATCGGCCTTAGCCTTTTCGGCCTCAGATTTGGCCTTTGTAAGTTCGGTGGCCAACCGAGCCTCGAGCTCCTAAAATTTCTTGGCATGTGCCAAGATCTTCTCCTTCATGCCCTGAAGTTGAATTTTGGCTGATGACAGCTAGGCTAGAGAATCCTCCTTCTCTGAGGCAAGACAGTCCATATTCTGCTTCAATCCCAAAGTCTCCGCCTGCATCTTTTTGACATGTTCACTAAACTGTTGGATCATCTCTATCTTCTGCTGAACCTATGAGATTTAAGTATTAGACATCATTCCCAAACCGATGCCATGGGCCTCTAAGATTTTTATTACTTTCTCAATCAGGTCGGCCTGTTCTTTATGAGCCACGACCAACTCGGCTCGTAGGTCCTTGATCTCCTCTTCTTTCTGCGCACCTGAGGAGCTTGAGGGCGTTCTTCTCCTCGGTAAGCCCTTGAAGATTGTCCTCGCAACGGCTCGGTTCAGCTCGGGATTTTTAAAATTCCTCCTAATGAATCATTAAAGCCTACACATAAAGAAGAAGAAAAGTTAGGCAGGAAGAGTAAAAACACAAGTGTAATATCGACGAGGGGAGTTAAGACTTAACCGATTCAGATCTTGTTGTGCCGTGTTGAAAAGACTCGAGGCCTTGCCTGAATCCTTCCTCTAGATCTCCAAGTCATTCAGGCCGGTAGCATCTTCGACCCCAGTAGAGTAATCACGGAAAAGGTCCTCCTTTGCGTGGGTCCCTTCTATGGAGGGGGTCTTCAAGGCCCGAGCCTCCTGAATTATCCCCTCAAAGAACGAAGGGGCGACGAGGAGCCTCCAATTTCTATTGCCCCAAGTGAGTCACTTGTGGCGTTCTCTCCATCTTGAGGGGCCTCAAGACTAGCCCCTGTAGTCGTACCCGCCGTTTGCTCACTATGGTGGGAGGCATCTTCAATCTTCAATGACTCAGGAACTTTGCCCGAGTCCTTTTCCAGGGCCCCTCATCTCGAGGGGGAGTCTTTGCAACCTTCACCGATTCAGTGGCCTTTGGGGCTCAGTGTTCATCTTCACTTAGGTCACCAGCCCGGAGTCGTCTTCGCCCTATTCCTCCTCTTCATCTTCCTCCCTCAGGCTCCGAACTGACTCTTCGGTCAAAAGGATGATTTTCTCCCTGGGCTTAGAGCCCCTCTCTTCTTGGGCTCTGGATCCTCGGAGGTTGAGGTCCTTTTCCTCTTTTGATCCTTCGCCGGTTACCTCGCACTCAGCGCAAGTTCGACTCGATTTGGGTGATAGTGGATCGACTCACGAAATCATCTCACTTCTTGCCAGTCAATTCCACCGATACTGTAGAGCAGTACGCTCAGTTGTATATCAAGGAAATAGTCAGTCTTCATGCTACTCCAGTTTCTATTATCTCAGATTGAGGATCCCAGTTCACGGCTAATTTTTGGAGCAAATTTCAGCAAGGTTTGGGTACTCAAGTAAATCTCAGCACAACTTTACATCCGCAGAATGATGGTAAGACAGAGCAGACTATTCAGACGCTTGAAGATATGTTACAGTCTTGTGTGTTGGACTTCAAGGGTAGTTGGGATAAGCATTTACCGCTTATCAAATTTGCTTACAATAACAGCTTTCACGCTAGTATTCAGATGGCCTCATTTGAGGCATTGTACGAAAGAAGGTGTAGATCTCTGATTGGGTGGTTCGAGGTTGGTGAAGAAGAATTGTTAGGGCCAGATCTTGTGCACCAGGCGTTGGAAAAAGTCAAATTCATTCAAGAGAGGATGAAAACCGCTCAGAGCTGTCAAAAATTCTATGCGGACGATCGTCGAAGAGAATCGGAATTCCAAGTAGATGATTGGGTATTCTTGAAGATATTCCCCATGAAGGGAGTGATGCGGTTTGGGAAGAAAGGGAAATTGAGCCCAAGGTATGTCAGGCCATATTGGATTGCTCAAAAGATAGGACAAGTGGCTTATAGGTTGGAATTACCCCCTGAATTGTCATTAGTGCACCCGGTGTTCCACGTGTCTATGTTGAAGAAAGTGGTTGGAGATCCATCAACCATCGTGCCAGTTGAGACTATTGAGGTTAATGAAAAGTTATCATATGAAGAGGTTCCGGTTGCTATTCTTGATAGACAAGTCCGTAGATTGAGGAACAAAGAAATTGCTTTGGTTAAAGTATTGTGGCGAAATCAGCACGTTGTGGGAAGCGGAAAACGAGATGAAATAAAAATATCCCCATCTGTTTGGATAAGTCTAGTAGTGTTCGTCAGAACTGTCATCCCTAAGCAAGTTGTATTTTATGTTCAGTTTTGTGCAAAAGCACCCCATCTTCCCTTAATTGCCTTATTGTTGTAATTTTCCAATGTGTGCAAAAACTGAGCCCGCTGTTACTATTTGGGTAGTGTGCAACCCTTGAAGTAAATGAAAGTTTTGTGGAACGTATGTGTTAGGTAAGTGATTAATAGTAGTGTAGGTTGGTAATGATTAATTGAAAAGAATATGGTATATTGAGGTGCTTGGGTTGTATGGGACTCATTAAAATGACCAAGTTATGTGCAAGAATGTGAATCATGTGCAAATTTGTGGTATAAGAAGAAAGAGCTATGTGTAGTTGACAAAATGATTGAATATTTGCAAATTGTTGAGGTAACAACGTTGTGTGTGAGTTATTGGTTGATTAAAACTGTATAATGGTGCTTGGAAATGTGTTTCGGGGGCTCTCTAACAGGTAGGTAGGTCTAATTACAAAGGGAACTCTGGCAAAATTTTTCTGAAATATAAGAGTTAGTGAAAATCTGGAAGTTTGCATATCCTGCTTTCAAAACTAATTGATTTCACAAATCCTCATTCGAGGACGAATGATTTTTAAAGGGGGGGATGTAAAGACCCGTAAAATTTTTATGTTTAAAATAATGCCCGAATGAGTCCCCGAGTTATTTTTATTGTGAATATTTTTAAAATGGACCTATTTGAGTAAAAAGTACCCCGAAATTTGAAAGATGGATTTTCCAAAAATTTGGGCGTTATGCCATCGCATAACGTGTATGCGAACCGCATAATGGTCGCGTTCATGGGCAGAATCACTGCCCAATTTGAGGACAACTATGCGATCCAAAATGCGATCGCATGTTGGTTCTGTGGACCGCATAGTTGTCGCATTTTTGCCCATTGATTTTGGTGAGGGAGGTTATGCGACGCACTATGCGATCGCATAACGTGTATGTGGACCGCATAATGGTCGCATACCTGCACAGTGTGTTTTACATTTTGGCCCATATTGAGGGCCATTCTGTGGTCGATTCTGCGGACCGCATGTCAGGAATGCGATCGCATTCCTGACCGCATTCTTGTTTCGGGATCCTATTTTTCTAATTTTACAACCCGACCCCAGTTCATTAAAACACCCCTCCCCTTCATTTTTAACAATTTTCTGAACAAAATTAGAGAGAGGGGAGAGAGGGTTCTTGAGAGAGAAAGCTTCATCTTTATCAATTGAATTTTCAAAGTCACTCAAGCTTGGAAATTTCGAGTAGCCCTCTTCTTGTTCATTCTAGCAGGTAAGAATCCCCAAACCCTTTTTCATTAGTTTTCAGGTTTTAAACAAAAGAGGACTCTCATGAATTTATTCTTGAAAATATAAGTTGATACCTTGCATGCATGCTCATTAATGTCCATAATCTAGTAAGAGGAAGTGGGTTGGGGTAAAGTTTGCAAAGAAGGGGTGGTGACCTAATGGGGTCACATAACATTCAGTAAAATGCTTAAAAGAGTTCACATTGTATGCATGATTTCCAATTCTAAGTTGAATATATTTAATTGTGAACTAGATTGACGGTACTAGTCGGTTCGGTGATTTTTGAGTAAAAGTTAAAAAGGGATTTCAACCCCAGGTATGTATGGCTAACTCTAACCTTTGTAGAATCCTCTTGTTGGGTCCGAGTATACGGTATGAGTACCTTGTTTGAAAATTTGTGAATTGATTGTTCAAATGTGCTGAGACGTAAGATTCTATTCTTTGATCGTCTTAGTTGATTGCTATACTACCGTGCTATATGAGATTTTGAAAGGTGTTTTGATGTGCCTATCTTATTATGTGCAAAGCTCGTAGGAGCTCGAGGGTATCGATATGAAAGTATGTGTTAATGAATGAAAGAATGTTAATGTTCCCAAGTGTGGGAATGTATATGATGGCTAAAAAAACCGTGCGTGGTAAGTAATGAAAAAGGGTATTGTGAAATGATGTAAATGAGTTGAACGATTATGGTAACACCGTGAACATGAATTACTTCTTGGTAAAAGTCATTGTTCCTTGAGCTCAAGTAGCGAATTGTTGATATGAACTTGTGTTCCTTGAAAGGAAGAATTCTTGTGATTTAATTGTTTGTGGCTGTCATTATGAAATATTATTGTCGGGTGGGATCAGGTTGCGCGCCGCAACACGAACTAATAAGGATAATGAGATGTGAGGTAATAAGGGTGGTCGAGGTAATAAGGGAGGCCGAGGTAATAAGGATGGAATGTGATCATTATCACCATTGAAATGAAAATCTATGAAACTTGATGAGACGTGAGGTAATAAGGGTGGACGAGGTAATAAGGGTGGCCGAGGGCGCTACATGAAACTTGTTCATACATACTCGTACTATTCCACAGTACTAACGTCCCTTTTTCCGGGGGCGCTACATTTTCTTATATGAATGTAGGTGGTTGTACAGCAGGTAATTCAGTCCACCGTCAGTAGTTTCTCCTCTCTTTTCCGTCAGCTGTTCTGGTGAGCCCCACTCTTCCCGGGGCCACGTGTGGCTCATGTCACCTTATTTTGAGTTTGTGGTGTAGTGTAAGGTATAGCCGGGGCCTTGTTGACGGCAAATATTATACAAATCTTTTATAATCATAGAGGCTTCGTAGACACAATGTGGGTAGTGTAGTGTACATAAGTATTTTGGGTAAGTAATGGTACGGTTCGGAATCGTGATCCACGTTGGTAAATGTTGTGTGTATTTTTATAAGTGTTTCGTATCATATGTTGGTAATGATAAAAAGGGTAGAAATGAATTCAAGTTGTAAGATTATGTTAAGTTATAAATGTCTATTTCACATGAATAATGTATATTGAAATCACGGGGTAACGCGTGGGATAGGAAAGGCGAATCAGGTTCGCTTGACCGGGTTCATTCGGTTAGGCGCCGGTCTCGTCCCTCGATTTTGGGGCGTGACAAACTTCGTATCAGAGCCTAAGTTTTTAAAAGTGTCCTAGGATGTCTCGTAGCCGTGTCTAGTAGAGCCCTTCTTATCCGTGTGTTGTCGATCACATCTATAATTAGGGAGCTACATAGACATTTAGGAAACACCCTTTTCATTGTTATTCTATATCGTGCGGTGAAGTGAAAAGTGAAAATATTCTTTTCTAACTCGTGCATTGTTCCGAAGTTTTCAGTAATGGCACCAAAGAAGAGAGCTCGACTCGGCATAGAGGCCAATGCCACCCCAAACGTGGCTGTGAATTCTGTACTCGATGGTGCGGGTGAGAGCGAATCCCCGACCTTGAATCCACCTGGCATTTCTATTCCAGACCAGAGTGTTCCTATTCCTGCTGCGGCGGGGTGTGCTGCAACCCCTTCCGTTGGTATTCTTGATCCTTCTTCGGTTCCAACTTCAGGTCCCAGTACTTCCTATGGGGACCTCAGGGGAGCTGTTCATATGTTGACTCAGTTAGTGGCCGCTCAGGACCAAAGATCCCATGCTGCCCCTGCACCTTCTAGCGGACAGAGAGATTCCGACGGTTCCAGAGTCAACCAGTTTCTGCGGTTGGCCCCTCCAGAGTTCTCAAGTATTGATTCGGAGGCCGATCCGCAGGATTTTCTAGATGAGATGTGCAAGACGATTCGGGTTATGAAGGCTACAGATACCGAGGGGGTTGAGTTAGCATCTTACAGGCTGAGGGGAGCGGCGTATTCATAGTTCGAGATGTGGGAGAATTCCCGTGGGGAGGGAAGTCCTTCGGCGAGATGGAATCAGTTCGTTGATGCTTTCATGGATCACTTCTTTCCTGCCGAGGCTATGGCAGCCCATGCTATGGAGTTTGAGGTTCTCAAGCAGGGTAATATGAGTGTGTGGGAGTACCACATGGAGTTCGTGAGATTGTCCAAGTACGCTACTCAGTTGGTATCGACTATGGGTGCCAGAGTTCGACGGTTTGTTCAGGGCCTCAGTCCCTTGGTTGTGAATGAAGTTGCTACAACTGTCTTGCACTCAGACATGAATTATGGTAAGATAGTGGGATTCGCCCAGGACATGGAGGCTAGAAAATTGAAGATAAGGTCGGAGAGGGAGAGTATTAGACGGGCCCGGTTAGCGGGCCACTCGGGGAGTTCAGTTGGAGGAGGGAGACCAGTTCAGGGGAGAGGACCATCAGGGCCATCCCATTCTTATGCTCATTCCTCATACAGTGCATCGCCATCAGTGCACCGTTATCAGCAGAGCAGTCGTTGGGGACCAGGATCAGACAGTAGGAGATCCCATCAGTCCGGTCGTCCAGGAAGGAGGTTCCAACAGCAGAGGAAGGCTCCATTCCCTAAGTGTGGGAGGTTCCATACCGAGCCTTGTTACCTGGATATCCCGATATGCTACGGGTGTGGGGTGAGAGGTCATATTCGGCGAGATTGTCGTGCGCCCAGTCAGGGCATGGGTAGTCGTTTCACTCAGCCATCCGGTTCTTCTGTCGCCGCATCTTCAGTGCGTCCTCCAGTTCCAGCAGGGCGTGGTGCAGTTAGAGGTGGATCTCGTGGTAGAGGTGGACCCAGTCGGTTCTATGCTTTGAGTGGTCACCACAGTGCAGAGGCTTCTCCAGATGTTGTTACAGGTATTCTGGTTGTTCAAGCCCTTGATTGTTATGCTCTTATTGATCCGGGGTCCTCTTTGTCATATGTTACCCCATTTATTGCTTCAATTTTTGGGATAGAACCCGAACAGCTTCATGAGTCGTTCTCTGTGTCGACTCCGGTTGGTGATTCCATTACAACCGCACGAGTCTATAGGAATTGTGTTGTCACGGTGTGTGGTCAAGATACCACGGCCGACCTTATCAAACTTGGGATGGTAGATTTTGATATTATCATGGGAACGGATTGGCTTTACTCGTGCTTTGCTAAACTCAATTGCCGAACCAGAATTATGAGACTAGAGTTTCCTAATGAGTCAGTTATTGAGTGGAAAGGGAATGGTGTGGTGTCAAAGGGTAGGTTTATTTCCTACCTTAAGGCCTCGAAGGTGATCAAAAAGGGGTGTGTTTATCATTTGGTCCGGGTTTCGGACACCACTTCAGAAGTGTCTGCCCCCGAGTCCGTCCCAGTCGTGAATGAGTTTCTTGAAGTATTTCCGGACGAGCTTCCAAGGATTCCGCCAGATAGAGAGATCGATTTCGGGATTGATGTATTGCTAGATACGCAGCCAATATCTATTCCACCATACAGAATGGCGCTAGCAGAGTTGAGGGAGTTAAAGGAGCAGTTGAAAGACTTATTAGAGAAGGGTTTCATTCGGCCAAGTGTGTCGCCGTGGGGCGCTGCGGATCTTTTTGTAAGGAAGAAGAATGGGTCACTTCGGATGTGTATTGATTATCGGCAGCTCAACAAAGTCACTATCAAAAACAAGTATCCATTTCCTCGGATAGATGATTTATTCGACTAATTGCAGGGTGCAAGGTTTTTCTCCAAAATCGATTTATGGTCGGGGTATCACCAGTTGAATATCAGAGAGCAGGATATTCCTAAGACCGCCTTCAGAACTCGTTATGGCCATTTTGAATTTTTGGTAATGTTCTTTTGACTGACCAATGTTCCAGCGGCTTTCATGGATCTTATGAATCGGGTTTTGAAACCGTTTCTTGACTCCTTCGTGATTATTTTTATTGATGACATCCTTGTCAACTCGCGGATTCGGGAGGATCATGCTAATCACCTCAGGGCAGTTTTGCAGACTCTTCATCAGCACCAATTGTATGCCAAGTTTTCAAAATGTGAATTTTGGCTGGAGTCAGTCGCGTTTTTGGGTCATGTTGTTTCTAGAGAAGGGATTAAGGTTGATCCCTAGAAGATCGCAGCGGTGAAGGATTGGCCTAGACCAACGACCCCAACAGAGATTCGCAGTTTCTTGGGGCTAGCTGGGTATTATCGGAGGTTTGTGGAGGGATTCTCTACCTTCGCCTCCCCATTGACTAAATTGACGCAGAAAGAAACTAAGTTTCAATGGTCCGACGCTTGTGAGAAGAGCTTTCAGGAATTGAAATCAAGATTGACTTCGGCACCGGTGTTAACTTTGCCAGGAGGCACGGAGGGATTTGTGGTTTATTGCGATGCTTCAAGGGTTGGTTTGGGATGTGTGTTGATGCAACACGGGAAGGTTATAGCCTATTCTTCCAGGAAACTCAAGAATCACGAGAAGAATTATCCGACGCATGATTTAGAACTCGCGGCATTGGTGTTTGCATTGAAAATCTGGCGGCATTATTTGTATGGGGTCCATGTGGACGTGTTCTCAGACCGCAAGAGTCTCCAATATTTGTTCAAGCATAAGGAGTTGAATTTAAGGCAGCGGCGATGGTTAGAATTGCTTAAAGATGATGATATGAACATTTTGTACCATCCAGGGAAGGCGAATATGGTGGCCGACACTCTTAGTCGGAAGTCTATGGGTAGTCTGGCTCATTTGGAGGAAGATCAGAGGTCATTGGCTCGGGAGGTTTATCAATTGGCCAGTCTGGGGGTCTGTCTCTCGACCTCAGACGAAGGAAATATTATGGTGCATAATGGGGAAGAATCAGCACTTGTAGCGAAAGTCAATGTAATAACCCAAAAAAAATAATAATTTATATACTTATTAATTGTGAGACTAGAGAAATAATTTTATGTATAGCTATTGAGTCAAATATTAAGTTAGTTCAAGAAAATATATAATAATATAATAAAATAGTGGGCTCAAAGCCCACATCTGATGCACCAAACGTTTAGGACTCTAAAGTTTAAAGTGGGGCAAACTTTGACTCCTTTATTCATTAGGAGATAATAAATTACTGTGAGAATTAATATAGGGCACTGTGACGGCAAAAACAGAAGGGAAGAGTATTAGGGATTGACTGCTCTTTACCTTGGATAGTTTCTCGCTGGAATTTTGTGGAGAAAAAAAAAAGGCTATCTAATCAGGAATTTTGATCAACCTTCGTACAATGATATACATGATATTGAATGTACAGTGAAGTATTAGTTATGATTTTGTAAAATAGGCTATTGATTAGGAGGGGACAAAAGAATAGTTGGGCAATGATTATGAGTTAGTAGAATGAATAACTATATCGAATTTTTGTTATAGAAATTAAGGTAATTCGTTTTTATGTCTTTAAATTAAGAATAGTCACTAACTAATAATTAGAGGATAAATATTTCAATGATTGAGAATTGAAATAGTTAAGGTACATAGTCTTAACTTTCTACCGGGTGAACAAAAAAGGCTATGTCAATTAAATTGAAATCATACTTTACGTGTTTAGCCTATTGAATGGAGTGGTAATTGTTGCCATATATTTTAATCATTAGAGTAATTATAGGGAGGCAAAATAACTTGTTACTGATGGAGTAGTTAGTAGAATTATAAATTATATATTAGATTTTGAAAGCACTGTTCCGCAACTTTTGCACCGCTAAAGTGCTTTTTTAGACATTTAATTGTATACATATTTTTTTTATTAATCGGACTGGGGGTCGACTTTGATTTTTTATTTGTTCCGAAAATTGTGGAAAGTTATTCACCTAGACTAATTTGGATGTGTTATTCAATACTTTTAATTGATCGAGGCCATTGAAAGCCGTTTGATTGGCACTCGTTTTACTAAAACCCGTCTTGAAAGTGTGTTTTTCTCTGCCTGGTCCATGTGTTGGGACAAGCGTGCGCTTGACAGAATCGGTGGTCTTAAACCAGCCGCAAATATATTATTTTAATTAAATTAAAAAAGAAATTTNACAATATATATATATATATATATATATATATATATATATATATATATATATATATATATTATTTTATAAGTTGTTTGATAGTTTGATACGGATGTGCGCCATGATGTTGAGTTTAATACGGATGTGCGTCGTGATGTTGAGTTTGATACGGCTGTGCGCCATGATGTTGAGTTCGATATGGCTGTGCGCCATGATGTTGAGTTGATACGTCTATGCGCCATGATGTTGGGGCATTGTGTATGCCTTTGTACATCACCTGTGCATTGTGTATGCTCTGTTACATATTCGAGGCATTGTGGTGTCGTTGAGGACTGTAGGTTTGTTGGTAAATTTCTTTCACTGCAATTATGATAAGTCCTTAGTGGGTGCTCTTGTTGGTAAATTCTTAAGAACTCTGGTGATACACACATATTGAGTTATTGTATGGTTATCATATTTACTATATCATTCCTGTAATGGCGTGTTTGTATTTTCTTACACTTGTTCCAGAGGTATTTAAAGTGGCAGGTCGAGGATCTTACTGGGTTATATTTACGTATAACTCACTCCTTACATGCACCTCTATGTAGATACCGTTGCGGGAGATAGAGCTAGTGGCTGGCGAGTTCGTTGTGTGGATCCTATTGCTGAGGTGAGCCGCCGCATTATCTGTGGAGGCCGTTATTTCAGCTCTATCTATATTATGTCTATTATTTCTTTCGGGTTTGCATGCCCGTCACTCAAACTTCTATTACTCCATTAGATGCTCCACATTCTTAGTATGTAATTTGGGTTAGAGATTCAGTATTTGCGTGCTCTTTAGATTATAAATAAATTATGAGTTTAGTCGAATAATTATTCTGTATTTAATGATATTTAGTATTTTTGGGATAGTACGTGTTTCTCTCTATACTTGTATAACAGGTTAAGAGTACATGAATTGGTTCGCCTAGCGGGCAGTATAAGCTAGGTGTCAGTCACGTCTAGGGGGTAATTTGGGACGTGACAAAGTTGGTATCAGAGCGTAGGCTTTAAGTCCCGGGTCATGGAGCAGTGTTTGGTAGAGTCTTGTTCATGGGTATGTAGACGTCCATACTTATGACCTTGTGGCTACTGGACATCTAGGATGTTTTCCGTTCTTTCATCTCTTGTTCGTGCCTTCAGCTGAATCAAATTGAACTGTGGTATACCC
>MDKI01120789.1:0-21287 GCA_005239505.1 Nicotiana paniculata | reverse complement strand
GCCCCCCTAACGCCAGGGGGGGCCAGGCGTTATGGCTCTAACGCCCCCTAACGCCAGGGGGGCTAGGCGTTATGGCTCTAACGCCCCCCTAACGCCAGGGGGGGCCCAGGCGTTATGGGGCAAACGCCCGGCTATCGCCCGGGCGTCTCCTTTTGCATATTTTTGACGTATTTGCATCCCTTTAGCTCCGTTTCCATTTCCAATTCACCTACACATGAAATAAACTCCATTAAGCACATAACAAGTGTAATTCTATCATTAATGCTCATAAAATGTAAGGTATATCACATGTTAAACTATGCAATTTAGTCTCGCATCAGTATATGCGTTCATAACATCATCAATCCTCTAAGGGCATCCCATCATATCATCTTGGCCACTGTTGGCAAAATCATCAATGTATATCAGCTGATCAGGTGGTGGTGCATATATAACACCATCTCTTATCTTTGAGATTTGTGGGCCCCCACTTTTGGGGATGACTTATCCACCAATTCTTCTAAATATGCCACATAGCACATGAATGAAGACTCATTGCTATCTATTTGTCTTGTTGCCACGTTAAGGCTTATCCAAAAGCCTTAATTATCTAGTTAATCTTCCACTAAAATTAATAATTACCCAATTATTCACATAATTAAGAATTATCTCAAATTACTACTCACTTTTAACACACTTTATACACCTTACTATCATAGTCATGTGGTACCTTGTATGTAATAATTACCCAATTATTCACGCTGGATTGATCTTTTCCTTTTTGTTATAATAGTGTTCTTCTTGTTGCTTTTGGGCAACCATTCTTACGTAGGCCACATCTCTTCATTCCTCGACTTCGTTGAGCTCCTGCATTTTACTGTCATCGTTCCGGGGTCAGCTTTCATGGGAGTATCTTAGGCTGGGCTCCCCGACCTCGACCGATATTACTGCATTAGTCCCATATACTAATGAGTATGGTGTCTATCCTGTGCTCGTCTTTGGCATTGTTAAGTAGGCATAGAGTACTTCTGGTAATATTTTCGGCCACAATCCTTTGGCGTCTTTGAGTTTTTTATTCATGATGTTCAATATCGACTTATTAGGGGATTCTATTTGCCCGTTGCCCGCGGGGTGGTATGGTGTTGAGAGTATTCTTTTGATGTGCCATTTTTCAAAAAACTCAGCGATCTTTTTTCCTGCAAACTGGGGTTCGTTGTTGCAGCTGATCTCTTTGGTTAGACCGAAACGACATATGATGGTTTTCCATATGAAGGAGATCACTTCATGTTCGCGTATTTGGGCGAATGCTCCTACTTCTACCCATTTAGAGAAATAGTCAGTTAAAACCAAAAGAAATTGTACGTTCCTATCGTTGGAGGAGGAATTTGATCATACTGCTCGTCCACTAGGAGTATAATGCAAGTTCTTGCGTTTTCTGCAACCTTGTCACGAACAGGCTTATGGAGGACACTGGTCAGCGTGTCAGTTAGCCAGGCCTCAAGGAGCTTCAATATTATATCTATGTATGCAGAGAGAAAAGGTTCTTGTTCTTGGTTTTTTTAGGTTAGTAACCAGTGTCAGTTGTAGATCTAGAAGAAACTAAAAGATTTAACTAGATAATCCCCACAGACGGCGCCAAATTATTTGACCAAAAAGTATAACTTTCGGCTAAACTATTATATTTATGTAATAACGGGTCAAATTTAGTTAATGATAATATCTCTAGATGCGAATCTTGAAAACATGTGCAAGGTGGGACAGATCCGGTAAAGGGTTGACAATAGTAAGCACAAAATATCTTTAAAGTATGAGCAATAATAGAGGTGTAACTAGCAATAAATAAAATTTAAGTAAATAGGAGGAATGATTCACCCAATAAAGAATGAATTGGACGAATGTTCCTCCTGACAATGATGAATGGCAGATAAATCCAAGATTTGTTCGAACTATTCTCAGATCTGGTGGAAAAGTGTGGAATAATATGGGCAAGAATCTTGATAAAAAGGCAGTCTTTGTATTTTTACAAGAGAGAGAGAGAGAGAGAATCTTTTTGCAAAGTCTGCTCTTATCACAATGAACATCACATGCGTCTATTCCTTTTCTTTTTTCCTTATTTATTTGAGACATGTCTCTAGCAAACCTTAGCAGTACATGTGCACAGAATATTCACTAGAATATTCTCTTTAACATCTTATTTCAAAAACTAGTCGTTATTGTTCTGTCAATGGTGCTCGACCTCGATCATTGTTGATATCTCGACCACGAATCTCGTTCTCCCTGGCCGACCTCGACTGACTCTTTCCTTAATGCTATATTACCTTAAATATTGTAGGGCGGATTTGGACCTATATATTACTGACAAATTTAATAATGCTACTTATACATCTTGAAAATTAGTATTAAGAAAAAAAATTAAATGTACGAAGATATTACAAAAATAATAAATAAAATAATATTAAGTTATTTTAATTATAAGTAAAATACTTGGGTAAAAGTATATTATATAGCATATAATATTGAAGCTATTACATAAATTAGAGAATTTATAATGTCAATGGTATAATAAATTTTTTAGATGAAAGGTTTGTAAAATTTGGTCAAAGTGATTATTGAAATAACTAAAGAATAATAAGATGATTTTTTGTGTAACAAAAGAAAAAAAAATAATTTTTAAATAATGAACACAGAAGTTAAATGATCAAACATGGAATTTATTCCCTCGTTAACATAATGCTATCACGATTATTGTACTCATATTTGGAAAGCAGGCGAAATAAAATTGGTTAAGCACTTAGACAGCGCAGACTGCCCCACTTCACATTCCAACAGCTAGAAAAAAAAAATGATTTCAAATGCAAATTGCATAACATAAATGCCAGTTGAATGCGAATCTCTGGGAAAGATACAATTACACAAAGCAAGCATGTGAGGTGACGCCAAAATAGGAACTTAGAAAAACATCTCTTGTTTTTACTCTATCTAATTGGGAAATAAACACGAATGAAAACAAGGTAAAGTAGGCAATTGGGAAAGTTTCTTCATAACCAAATGCCGTTTGGTTTGACTAAAAATCACATGGACATGGTTGCTAAATTAAAGTCGATGGACGTAAGGCACTATTATGTTACTCCAACTATTAGTAAAAATGAATTTGACTTTATAATAAATATCCATTTTACATTATAATTCATACACATATACACATACGTATGCCAATAATCTTGAACAAGTATTTGATTTATCTTATATGTTTACCTTTCAGTCCATGATTGCTCAACTTGGCTCTGGCATTTGCTACACGATTGAGCCATGCAAGCAAACCATGTGTTCAACACTCAATAACTTAATTAGCCGCTATTGCAAAGCAAAGTTACAACTCACAACCAGCGGTGGATCCAAGTGGTGGTTAGGAGGTTCAATTGAACCCGCTTCATCAAAAAATAATATTGTGTATATTTATAAATTAGAATTAAAGTTATGTAAATTTTGTATAAATATTTATTTGAACTCATTTGATGATTATTATTTTACAATTAAAATTATATATACTTCTAAGATGAAACTCGTTTGTTCAAAATCCTATCCTAGGTCAACATAATGGTTGAAACCACATGTCAATATGAACGTCCATTAACTGCTCCAGCTATTCAATGGAATTTCCCATGTGTTACACTTGGAATTTACGTTGCTTTTGCTTTTTCAGTTCCACAAGGACAAGTTGCACAAGGCAAGTATATATATATATATATATATATAAAACTTGTAAGGAAGCCAACTAAAAGCAACTCCCATATGAGCTGGACGCCCCCTTTCCCTACCACTTTTCACCTTTTCTCCAAATCATTGTCAGCCCCCTAATCATGTCATCTATTAAGTTATTAGAAATATTATATACATTTAAGGAAAATAACGTAATTATTAGATACTATATCTCAATACATACTATTTTTTTGCTTTTGTGATTTTTACACACATTTTATAACCTCAACCACGAGACTATTTCTCTAAAATATCATTTGTCTTTTTTTAATGTCTCAATTAATGAACACTAAACAAGGTGTTCTTTCCGATATCTACGCATTTCACCGTTCCACCAAAAATTTTCTCTGCCCCTACCATACTCCAGCTTGGTAGTCTCCATCGCTCCATAGATCCTTAGTTTGACCTCCCGTAATGATTTTTGCTTTTAAGAAAGTGGAACGGGGCCAATTTCTCGTACTTGCTCAGTGTGCCCCTCTGGGTCCCTACCGACGCTGGGGTGCGAAAGTATGGGGAGTGAACAGGATTAGATACCCTGGCAAGTATTCTGAAATAAATTTAAAAATGACAAATATTTGAGAATAAAAGGAATATCAACTAGTAATAAAGAGGGTGAAAGTAACAATACCCTAACGTATATACCGTTGTATTTAGCTTTTTCATATATCGGACAAA
This sequence comes from Nicotiana paniculata, assembly GCA_005239505.1. Lineage (NCBI taxonomy): Eukaryota > Viridiplantae > Streptophyta > Magnoliopsida > Solanales > Solanaceae > Nicotiana > Nicotiana paniculata. The sequence goes on along the minus strand of MDKI01120789.1, from coordinate 16,874 downwards.
ACTGCATCTTGATTAATGAATATTACTTCCTAAACAGATGAAGCAAACAATTAATTAAAGGAAATTTTACTTCCTATAGCAAAGGTATATATCCTATTTATTATAATGAAAATTATTTTAAAATATTATTTTCTATGCCTAGATTTTATATTTTATAGCAAAATAAGTATTTATGGTATATACTACCATTGAGGCATGAAATACGCTATTTATATTTTTTTCTCTCTTAGACAGCTAGACATACATATTATTAAGTTGATTGTTGTTACTTTATTCATGAATACAGTAGCGCGTACATGTGAATACATATGCGTACAACTGAATTGTCCTAATGTTAGGCGTTTTTTGCTGCAGTATTCATGAATACATGACACGAATACATGTGAATACATGCACGTACAACTGAACTACCCTGATTTTTAGACGCTTTTTACTGATGTATACAAATAAATACACTACTATAACAACTGAATAATAGCTACAAAAAGTAATTATATATATAATAACTATAGAAAATTAATAGCTACTAAACAATAGAGATTTCTGAAATTTCCGCTTAATTAAAAGGGTTGTAAAACAACAATAGAAAGAACAACAAAGTTGTTATTCCTTTTCTCAATATGTCCGTACATACAAATCCAATGAATCCCCCAAAAAATTTCCAATCTATGGAACCACAAACAAATTCTAATCTTAACAAAAAACTTAACCATGACCCACTAATTTCCTCTTTGAACTAATCAACCTGTACATTACTACCAAAGAATCAGCCAAAAAAAGAAAAAACAAAAAAATAAAAAGAATCCGAATTGATGAAGGCTTCCGTTGGTTCTGCTAATTGGCTTGTACAAATCATAAGGTTCCCAAAGATAATCCAACGGACACGGTTTCTTCTCATCGAGCCGAACCCACGGCTTCCCCTTTCCACTCCAATGCAACAAGCTGACTGGTCCAGGGTGCAGTGACCTACACGAGCCCTTCACATTATCCCCACCGAGCCCATGTTGGTTCCATTTATGGTCAATCGGCTCAACATTTCCCCCAAAAACCAACAGAAATGGTGGCAATGAACCCAGCTCATAAATCCTTGTCCTTTTCTGTAATTTCATCCAACTCTCTATCTTCATTCTGTAATTACCTTCCCTCCATTTCTCCAAATCCATCACCATTACGCCCGTATTGAAGTAACACGGGTTTCTTGACCCGAATACCCGGGGAAATATCGGGTCGGACCAGAATGACTCTGTGAAGTACTTGGTGAAATTCGCGTGGCAGTATTCGGGTGCTCCGATGACCCGTGAACCGCTAAGCTGAACATTCCAAAGCTTGTGAACATCGTCCACGAGGATTACATCGGAATCTAAATAAATGACCCGGTTCACACACGGGTCAAGTATATCACCCAGGTAATTCCGGGCGTAGTTTAACGGGTTTTCGAGTGCTAGTCGGATCGAAGATGAGATGAGACTTAATACACTGTCTTCTCTGAAAACATACACTTGAAAGTTGAGAGAAGGGAAGATGGATCTCACGAGTCGGGTCAGGACACGCGGGTTAGATTCCGGGTCGAATTCAGCGGATATGAAATGGAAGAACACGTGCTCTGGACAAGACGCGTGGCGGAGGACAGAGTGTACAGCCGCCATTGATCCTCGTAGGTACTCCGAGTCAAGCGTCATCGCTACGTGAACCAAAGACGGGTCACAATACGACATCGTTTCAGCTTGTTCAATTACTGGACAAGCCGCTCCATTCCTGTAATCCGGTGCCTCTGTAAATCCGAACAATCTGCCACTGTTAACTGGACGAATCGCAATACACACAAAAGGAAAAACACCAAGAATCAAGAGGCAAACAAGTCCTGTGACAGAATGAAACCAATTCATATCTGGGTTTTTCGATTTTTGTGAGTGTTAAGTTGTGTATATATATATTGGGGGCTACTAATACTAGTACAACATTGTGGAGGTGAAGAAGGAAGGAATAATAGGTGGACAAGTAGGAGGAAAAGGAGAGTTGTGGAAAATAGAAGACCAAAGAATGGTCAAGTATATATACATAGTAGTATTAAAGAATCGTCAATGGTATAAAGAATAACTCAAATTGATTTTGTTACCATGTAAAGAGAGAGGAGAAAGGGAAATGGGATTTGCCGTCACTTTATACTGTAAATTTTGGAAGGTATATAGATGACGGGCTAATGAGAAACTGCTTTGCTGTATAGTGAAAAACTGTGAGCGTAGGGGAAGAATTAATTTATTTTTATACCTGGAGATTAATCTATAAATTAAAGATTTAGCAGTTGGTGTTAGTTATTTTAGGGTTAAGATGGCGGCAGCTTAGTAAAACAATATGCGTGGGGTGGAAGCTTGTCATAATAAAGACATAATTTTAGGGTGGCTTTAGTTGGTATTCCTTTAGCTGATATTTTCGTGGTTGCAAGTTGGTAGAGCTATCAATATGGGCCGGGCCGGGCCGAATTAGTCCAACACGGCCTACGTGGACTTTAGCAATTGACGGATTGGGCTGGGCTAGCCCATCATTTTGATGGGCCTTATAATGGTTAGTCCACTTCAGCCCTATGTCGGCGGGCCCACATCGACTGACCCATAATTTTATATTTTTTCTTAAGTTATAACCTAAAAAAAGATAAATATTTAAACGTTAAAAAATATTTTATAGGAAATTTTTTACAAAACTTAATAATTTTTTATACTGTTCCAATATATCACAATAAACACTAAATAGGTAAAATATAAGACTATACTTTATTCACTAAAAGTCAAAACTCAAAACAAACTATTCAAGAGAACGTCCATGACGCTTATGGGATATACAACACGTAATTTTCATCAAACACATTTGAATCAGCTTGTAACAAGGTTGACTTAACATCTTCACTTTCATCTACATCTACAATTCATATGCAATATTAATTAGTTAAATATTAAGAATAATTAAATTTTAAAAACTAATAATATTCAAATTCACATAAAAAAATATTGCCAGTTTGAGTTTGGGAAAAGCCGTGCAACCAATATCGAGTAGTAACAAGTGTTTGGATATTTTCATGATGGATGCAACTTCTGTACTTTGTCAAAACATGTCCACCAATGCTAAATGTTAATTCTGATGCTACAGTGGTAATAGAAATACTAAGTACACCACGCGCTATCATTAAAAGATTGGGATATTTCTAGAATGGTCCTTCCAATACATGACAACATCCATCTCTTGGAACTTCTCAAGATCAAGCTTTGATTCCTCTAAGTAAAGATCCAATTCTGACTTTCCATCGCTAAAGGCAATATACGTTCTATATTTCATATATTTTTAATAAATTCTTTTTAGGCCCACGGGCCGTCCTGACCCAGCCTCAGGGGCCACGGGCTTACTCTGGCCGGTCTTAAAAGCCTCATTTTTAAATGGGCTCAAAAAATTTTAGTCCAACACTGCTATATCACAGGCTGGGCTGGCTTGGCCCAATGGGCCAAGCCCATATTGATGGCTCTAGTAGTTAGCTGAGTATTTTACAATTAAGTCCATTTATTTTACATAATAAACCTATTAGGGTCATTTGATTCACAATTATTGCGGACAATATAGCGTAAAAATTATTCAGGGTATAAATCTATCTATATCTATCTATATCAATATTATATTAAAAGCATGAAGGCCCTTAGGGAAATGTCGTTCTTCGTTTATACCTTTTAAAAATAGAGTTTACATTGGATAAAATATTAATTTAGTTATTTTCCTAATATGTAGGAATACTCATTTAATTATTTTCCTTATACGTAGAAATATCCATTTAATTATTTTTCTAATATTTGGGACTACAAAATCAACTAAATTTTATATATTACATTCTTCCTTATTTGGATTAGGTAGAAAAATTTAATATTTAGAACTTCAAAAATATTAATATTTTATTTTATATGAATTTTTACACTTAAATTATATATAATTGGCAAGAAAAGGAAAGAATTAAAAATGCTAACCAAATAGGACGTAACCACTTGGTATTTAGAAGTTTATCCCTTTGAACAGATACCAAGAATTCAATCAAAAAAGAAAGAGGACGTACGACATTCTTGGAAAATTACGGAGTAACTTTTTTTATGGTTGGATATAGGTGAAACTCTTTTATATACTAAAATACTTTAAAATATACAAAACTATTTCCCATTCATTTGATTTTCTAGCAATTTGACAAAAGAGTTTTTAGTCGATAAAATATAATTATAATCGATTAGCTAAAACTTGGTATGAGCTAATATTAAGAATTTAAATCAATAAAATATAATTATGTTTTATTGTTGAAAATAAATAATTAAGTATTTGGACTAGCTAATTAGCAGAAAAAATTAATTTCATTATTTTTAAAATTTATCATACAAGTAAAAGTATCTTCAGGTTGACAAAAATCTTGGCTTAAATAGATATATTTCAATAAAAAAGACCACCAATGATGAAAGAAATTCGAAAATAAAGTAGAATCAATTATAATATAGTATTAAAAATTAACTTGGTGAAAATTTAAAATAGAAGAAATAAAAATGAAATAATGAGTATTCAAATAAGTTGACATTTATTATTATCTTTTATTTTTCATCTATTCCAATAAATGGCCGTCTAAATTTTTTTTATACGTAATAAAATATTGGTTGTAAAATACACATTCAGTACTAGTCAGTTTTAGACTTTACATCGTTACTTAATTATTCATTTTTTTCCTATAAACTATATGACCTAGTCGTTCATTCCAATATCCCTAAAAGAAAGATACAATTTTTAATTAGTGTTAATTTGATGATTCTTTGAAGAATTATAATAAAAATATATAACGATTTTGATCATGTTAGATTTAATATTATGTCACAAAAATGACTACAATATTTGTAAGCTTACCCCAAAGAATATGTCGTTCAAATTAATATAAAATATATGTGCTCAATTGTTTTACGTGTGAACCAGTTTCTTCTAAAAACTATATGACGACCCTCTTTATTTCAAATCTCTAACAAAATTTTAATAATATCCTTTTGAAGAATCGTAATAAGAATATATAATAAATATCAAAATTTAATTACCAAAAATAGATATATCAATCATTTTAGATTCAATATCATGGTACAGGAATTACTACAATTTTTGTAAGATTTTTTCAAAAGATATGCCATTCAAATTAAGAAGAAATATGTGTTCTCCAATCGAAATGTTTATCGATCATTTTACCTTTTAAAATAAATTTTAGAATTATTATAAACCAATTATTTTCAAATATAACGACAAATGGAGTTAATCAATATTGGAATTATTTCAATACTAATTCCACTTGAATAATGATACGTCGTATACTCTTTCAAATATAATTCGGAGTCATTCTCCAGTGTATTTTACTAGCTTACTTTAGTATTCTTTTTTAATGTCTTTTCTCATTTACAGGGCGCTTTGATTTTGTGTTCATCTAAGATTTATGGATTATTAGTTGCTTGTTATATGTGTGAAGTTCTATCCACTATTTATGTTTTCAATGAATATGTGAAACTGAAAAGGACGCATGCTAACTTTATTTATTAAAAGTGGCATAAAAGTTTAAGTTGAATTATTAACTAATGACTGAGGATTTCTATGATAAGTTTTTTTCTTAATTGAGTTAGTTATATTTACAATGTCAATATTAATGACTATTTTCAGGAACTTATACTTTTATTTCACAACTCAAACACTCATTGAAATAGGATACACGCGCGATGCACGTACCCTGCTTTCTTTGTTATATTGAACGTAGAATTCTTATTGGATAAAAATTATAATTACAATTAAATATTTAAAACTTGGGATGATCTATTATTAAGATTTGAATCAACAACAAAAAAATCTCTTTAACGTTAAGAGAAATCCTAATTAACCAAATAAGTCTTTGATTCAACTAATTTACAAAAAATCCAAGCCATTCTTTTCAAAATTTACAATAAAATAGATTATAATATAATAGTAAGAGTCAAACTGTTAAAAATGCAAACGTTATAAACAATAAGAATGAAGCATTAGAAGAAAAAATATATTATAAGTTCGTTTCCATTAATTAATTTTCTTTTTGATATTCGTTCAAATAAATGACAACTCCCTATACTTTTCTCTGTACAAAGTTACTTATTTTAAAATATTAACTTAGTGTAGACATTTAAGAACTTAGCATTTGGATAACCTGATTTACATGTTCTTCTTTTTTTTTTCTTTTCTATAAAGGCGCCTGGGGGCGCTGATTTACATGTTCTTCATATACACATATTTTACTGATTGACGCTAACCACACGTGCAACGCACATATACTAAAGCTAGTATAATGAATGGGCTGTTATATGTAGAAAAGTTCTCGAGGTACCGTTATGCATAAAATAATGAGAATATTATATAGTGATTATAAAATTATGTCAAGAATATTATGCAGTGATTAATCACTTCAAGGTATTTTATTTTGAAATATTTTTATTTATGTCTTGCTAATACTTCCATATAACTTAATGCAGATATTATTTCATAATACCAACTATATATTATATTAGTTATGGAGGAATTATTTTTCATGCACGACCAACCAATCATCGCAGGAGTATTATTTTGATAGTTGTTTAATCCAAAAAATAGTTTTTTGGTAAAATAATTAAATAGAATAATTTGAGTTTCTAACAACCAATTTATTTCACTTTTCCAAATATAATTGATGCGAAAAAGGAATAATAATGATAAAAATGGGAAGGTAGGGGCTTGAGTTCCAATTTAGGAGCTTCTTCGATAGACAACTTGGGGTGGCCCAGTTGGTTTATCTAGAGGCTCGAAATTGATCAGTCCTTTGATGTAAGCACATGCATCAGATGCACCATCTCCTTTACCTCATCATCCAAGTCAATGTTGTCAAACAACACAAGCACTTTCTCTAGAGAGTCATCCAGATATACACCCACATCATTTTTTTCTTCTTATTTTTTCAATCACAGATAACATATTTAGATCCTCATAGTGACTTGGCAGCTGAATTACGATGTATACATCGAAGACTACTTTCACATTATCAACCTAGAGAATCATTTTTCCTTCACAAACTTTGATCACAGTATCAGCGGTGGCTAAGAGAGGTCGTCCCAAGATGATAGGGACTTGTTCATCACCTTCATAGTCCAGTATAATGAAATCTGCTGGCAGAATAAATTGCCTAATTTATAGTAGCGCATCTTCTATAACCCCAACGGTATGGACAATAGATATATTAGCATGATGCAACATGACTGTCATTAGCCTTGGAGCTCCCAACCCCAATTGACTGTAAACTAATTGGGGCATCAAATTTTGCTGGCCCACATAATAAACATATTTAGGATTCACTGGACATTGATCACTCATGTGTCCATCTCTACAAATTTCACAACATATAGTCATCCTCTAAACCTGTTGCATTTGATGCCCTTGACCTATTGCCATCTTAGTCATTTGGTTGTATAGTTTATCAATCTCTGCTCGCACGACAGACATCTCATCCAACTCGAGTGTACTTGCTGATTTCTATTTTACCATCCTTCTTGAGTCACTCTCACCTTGCCAGTTATGATCATTTTGCAGTGAAATAGTTCAACAGAGTCTAAACGTCACTATATAGCATTTGCATGTGACTTCCTCCATAATCTGAGTCTAGATTCAATTTGGAGGTCTCGTCCAACCCATCCACAAAGTATGTCCCAACACCTCATCAGTCTGACAATGATGTAGGCAGTCTCTGAGTAGTTTTTTGTATTTTTCCCAGGCTTGATGAAGAGTCTCACCATCTCGTTGTTGAAACCCAAGAATCTTGCTCCTCATCGACTTTGTTTTCTTTGTGGGGAAAAATTAATTAAGAATTTTCATGCCAGATCATCCCAAGTGGACCCAACAATGAAAAGGAAAATAGAGTCAGTCTGACATAGTCCTTGGAGACGTTCGGGTAGTTGTATGTATCCATAATCTCCAAAATGTTCTGAATATGCCATTGCGGATCTTCAGGAGATAAATCCACATACTGCCTTATGGACTGAATTAGTTGCACCATGTACTGTTTGAACTCAAATTGTCCCATGATGTCAGGCTGTACGATAGCCTGAGTCATATTAGCAATACTAGGCCTTGCAACCTCAATCACGGGTCTTTCTTCATTTCCTGCCATCTCGATTGGCTGTGGTTGGACTACAATACTCAACTCTGCAATTCTTGCTCTTTCTTCCGCCTCCCACCTTAACCTGTGGAAGAGTCTTTCGGGTTCAGGATCAGGAGGGGGAAGGTTGTTCAAACTATTGTTTCTTCTTAACATTCAAGGTGAACACATGTACAGTCAGAAACAGTCAAACAAATTAACACTTGAATAAGAACAAACAAGAGCTTATTTCAGACAAATAAATAATTTTTAAATCCCCAGTAATGGCACCAAAAACTTGTTGCGTCCGAATGCACATGTAAGTATACACGGTCGACAAGTAATAGAATGATAAGAAAGTATCATTCCCACGAGGGTTTATGATCAAATTTTTTCCAATCTAAGTTATTTATATATTTAATGCTCAAGTGAGTATGAAGAAGATGATTGTGATTTTTATAACTAAATTACAACGAACTAATAAGCAAGCAAGAAAATAAGATCGCAAGTAGAGAAAACAAACACTTAGAAAGAATTCAATGAGATGGGGATATTCCAAGGTTATGGGACTAACATCTCTCCTATTGCATTTTTCGGGTTGATGTAATCACTTGACTTAATCTAATTTATTGATTAGCAGGTTTATTATGCTCGCGAAGTTCTTTTGACGCTTCACTCGCCTATTCAAGCCAACCTAGGACTATATGTCTATAGAATCAAACTTGACAAGAACACATGTATATTTCCAGCAAAAATACCCAAGTAAGGAAACTAGAATATGTCTATCATAATTGCAAATTTATTCTCCGATGCCCGGATTCAAGAAATTACTCTATTCAATCTTATATGAAATTTATAATTCCCACTATCGAGTTCAACTATGTAACGACCCGGCCGGTCGTTCTGAGAGTTTAGCCCCATTTCCCCTATTTCTGTCTTGTTATGTATTTTTCAGCTCTATCATGTTGTGTTAGGTTGGTTGGCCCTTTTTCGGAGCATTGTGGTGAGAAATGAGACACTTAGTCTCTTAAGTTGGGTGAATAGTTGGAAAAGTCAACCAAAAGTTGACTTATAGGCAAATGATCTCGGAATGTGGTTTTGATGGGTTGGATAGCTTCGTTAGGTGATTTGGGACTTAGGAGTGTGTTCGGAATGTTGTTCGGAGGTCCGAAGTAGAATTAGGCTTGAATTGGCTAAATTGGATTTTTTGCGATTTCCAGTGGGCACTGGAAAATTAGCTATCGGGGTCGCAATGGAATCCGGAAGTTGGAACAAGTCTGTATTGTCATTTGGGATGTGTGTGCAAAATTTCAGGTCATTCGGAGGTGATTTGATAGGTTTTGACGTTGTTTGTGGAATTTAGAAGTTTCTAAGTTCTTAGGCTTGAATCCGAGATAGATTTGGTGTTTCGTTGTTGTTTTGAGTGGTTCGAAGGCTCGACTAAATTTGAATGAGGTTATGGGATGTGTTGGCACATTTGGATGAGGTCTCGAGGGCCTTGGTTGTGTTTCGGGTGTTTAACGGACCAATTCTTGGTTTTGAAAGGTTGCAAATTTTTGCTTGTGTTCTACTCTGGTGTTCTTATATGCGATCGCGTGGGTAAGTTCGCGATCGTATAGGCTTAGCTGGGAGCGGTAGTGAGTTTTTCTATGCGATTGCGTAGGGTAGGCCGTGATCGTATGATAAAGTGACCTTTGTGTGTTCGCGTGGTGAGGTTCGCGTTCACGTAGAAGTTAAGGGGGCGAGTGAAGGCTAAGGCAGTTGTGCTATGCGAACGCGTGAACGAGTATGCGATCGCGTGGGGTTGTGTTGCATTGAATCGCGATCGCGTGTGATAGTTGGCGATCACGTAAGGTTAATTAGGGGCTGTGTCATTTGTGCTTCGCGATCGCGTGGGAATTGACGCGATCGCACTGAAGAAAAGACCGGGGCAGAATGTTTAAGTTCAAAAATGAGGGTTTTAGCTTATAACACCAAAAATCATTAGAGAGATCGGGAGAGGGCGAATTTGGAGGGGATTTTCAGTAGAGTGATTGGGGTAAGCGTTCTTCACTCAAATTTGGTTTAGTTCCATGATTGTGTCTTGAATTTTATCATTTAATTTGGGAATTTGAGGTGAAAATTGGGAGAAATTGGAAGAAAATTTGAGAAATTCTATTAGGGATTTGAGGGGCCATTTGGGGTCCGATTTTGATGTTTTTGATACGTATAGACTCGTGAGTGAATAAGGCTTCCAGTTTAGTAATTTTTATTGATTCAGAGACGTGGACCCTGTGAGGACGTGATTTTTCACCCACTATATAATCCTACAAAATTCAATATAATAAACTGATTTTTACAAATTTTGTTGAATTTTAGTGATTAATTGTGAATTGTTTTGCATTTGCATATTCATAATTCATGTTTAAAATTATTTAAAATTGCATAATTAAGTGCATCATTGTTATCAAGGGATTACAAATTTATTATTCACAATTAATTGAAATAAATAACAACAAAAGTGATGACTATTTGACATAATGTAGATTTAGCAATTAATCATTTAATTTAATCATTTTTCGGAATTTGTTTTCTAAATGATTACGAGTATTAAATTAAATATTTTACTCTTAATTAATTTATTAATCAATGTATAAATTAGACAAAAATTAAGTTAAAGTTAATTATTACATTTTTGTTAAGTTTAAACTCAATTAGAATTAATTAATCAACTATAAGAATAATAAAAACATGACATGGGCTAAGCTTGCCTAGGCCAAAAATTCGTCTCCCCTAACACTCAAATAACCAGGACCAATTGACCCAAACCCATCCGGCCCCCTACATTACCCAAACGACCCCGTTTAATTTAAATGAATGAATCACAGCCGTTGATCAAAATAGATCAAACGGCTGGGAACTCCCCCAACCTTGAGTATAAATGTGTCCAAACGTTACCCCCTACCCCCATTTGAACCTAAAGTCTAACACCCACACACACCATCTCTCTCATCTGTCTCTCTAACTCCTCTCAGCCCCGTCGTCTCCCACCTTGCTCCTGTAACGACCCGACCGGTCATTTTGTGTTATCGGACCCCGTTCCCCTAAATGAAACTTCCCATAGCGGCTTATTGTGATTTATGAATTGTGGGGGCGAGTGGTCCGGGATTCGGAGGTGTTTAGAGTGCTATAGGAACACTTGGTTCCTTAAGGTTGGCCTTTAAGGCTAAGTTTGACTTCGGTCAACATTTTGGGTAAACGACCTCGGAAGTGAGTTTTTTCGATTTCGTAGTTTCGTATGATGATTTCGGACCTGGGCGTATGTTCAGAATGGGTTTCTGATGAGCCAGGTGCGTTTCGGCGCCCAATATTAAAATAAGAAGTTCCTTAAGTTCCTATTGTGATTTGGGATGTGTTTTTTTGTTATCGAGGTCCGAACGGAATTTCGAGATCGGGAATAGTTCCGTTATGTCATTTATGACCTGCCTGCAAAATTTGGTGTCATTCGGAGTAATATAGTTCGGTTCGGTGCGTTGTTAGCGAAATCAAGAAAACTTAAAGTTCCTAAGTTCGGTTCTAGGGGTTTTGAGGTGTGATCTTGAGTTTTAGCATTGTTTTGGGTGTTCTGAAGGCTCGAGTGAGTCCGTGCTATGATTTGAGACTTGTTGGTATATTTGGACGGGGGCTCGGGTGGGCCCAGGTGCCTCCCGGATACCACACGAGACCAAAAACTAGCTGAAATAGCTGCTGGATCACCTGTTCTAGTGTTGACCGCAGGTGCGGTTGCCCAGTCGCACATGCGGGACCTCTCTTGCGGTCCCAGCCTCGCAGGTGCGACCCCCAGCGGGCAATCCATTTCTCGCAGGTGCAGTCTCCACTCCGCAGGTGCGGGCCCTGGCTTCCTCGTCCATTTTCGTAGGTGCGAGCCTTTGCTCGCAGGTGCGAGACCGCAGGTGCGGTCCTCGAGCCGCAGGTGCGAAAACACTGTCAGACAATGTGTTTCTTAAATACGGGATTCTTCGTTATTTCCTCACTTCTTCCTCCATTAGAACACCTTGAAAATCTTGGGAAAAGGGCTCAACAACTCAACTTATTCCTATGTTTCGATCTTATTTGCTCATTTTTTGGATGTCCCTCGTGAGTCCTTGGGTTCTCCTATTTATGTGTCCACTCCCCTGGGCGATTCTGTGGTTGTAGACCGTATTTGTTGGTCCTGTGTGATTTTATTTTGTAGGTTCGAGACTCAAGTGAATCTCTTATTGCTCGACATGGTTGATTTCGAGACTATTTTGGGCATGGATTGGCTATCTTCTTATCATGCCGTGCTAGATTGCCATGACAAGACAGTTACTTTAGCCATGCCCGAGTCGCCTGGGCTGGAGTGGAGAGGTTCCTTAGTTAGTACAGCCAGCCGGGTTATTTCATTCTTGAAGGCTCGACATATGGTCGAGAAGGGTTGTCCGGCCTATTTTGCTTATGTGCGGGACACCACCACTGAGTCTCTAATGATTGATTCAATGCTAGTTTTTGAGAGTTTGCTAATGTATTTCCTTCGGACCTTCCGGGCATGCCTCCGGATCATGATATTGATTTCTGCATTGATTTAGCTCCAGGCACCCAGCCTATATCTATTCCTCCATACCGTATGGCTCCGAAAGAGTTGAAGGAGAAGCTTGAGGATTTTTTAGCTAAGAGGTTCATCAGACCGAGTGTATCTCCGTGGGGTGATCCAGTTCTATTCGTGAAGAAAAAGGATGGGTCCATGTGAATGTGTATTGATTACCGCCAGTTGAACAAGGTTACCATTAAGAACAAGTATCCTTTGATGCGCATCGCTGATTTTTTTGACCAGTTGCAGGGTGCTCGTGTGTTTTCTAAGATTGATTTGAGATCGGGCTATCATCAGTTGAGGATTCGGGCTTCAGATGTTTCGAAGACTGCTTTTCGTACGAGATATGGCCATTATGAGTTCCTGGTGATGTCCTTTGGCTTGACTAATTCCCCAATCGCATCCATGACTTGATGAATAGGGTGTTCATGCCGTATATTGATTCCTTTGTCATTGTCTTCATTGATGACATTTTGATTTACTCACGTATCCTGGGGGAGCACGAGCAACATTTGAGAGTTGTGCTCCAGACTTTGCGAGAACAGAATCTATATGCTAAGTTCCCCAAGTGTGAGTTCTGGTTGGATTCCGTGGCATTCTTGGGGCATGTGGTATCCGGAGAGGGTTTCAAGGTTGATCCTCATAATATCGAGGCAGTTCAGAGTTAGTCGCGTCCTACTTCAGCTACAGAGATCAAGAGTTTTTTGGGACTAGCAGGCTATTATCGCCTATTTGTGGAGGGGTTCTCTTCTATTATCCCCATTCTGATGGTCTGACGAGTGTGAGGCGAGCTTTCAGAAGCTCAAGACAGCATTGACCTCAACACCAGTTTTAGTATTGCCTTCCGATTCTGGGATGTATACAATATATTGCAATGCTTCACTCATTGTCTTGGGGTATGTATTGATGCAGGAGGGGAGAGTTATTGCTTATTCTTCGCGCCAGCTGAAGGTTCATGAGAAGAATTACCCTGTGCACAATTTGGAGTTGGCGGCGATTGTTCATGCTCTTAAGATTTGGAGGCACTACTTGTATGGAGTGTCCTGTGAGGTTTATACAGACCACCGTAGCTTGCAGCACTTGTTCAAGCAGAAGGATCTTAATTTGAGGCAGCGCAGATGGCTTGAGTTGTTGAAGGATTATGATATCACCATTCTTTATCACCCGGGCAAGGCAAATGTGGTAGCAGATGCTTTGAGCAGGAAGGCGGAGAGTATGGGTAGCTTGGATTATATTGCAGTAGAGGAGAGATATCTAGCCTTGGACATTCAGTCCTTGGTCAATCGCCTGGTGAGATTAGACCTTTCAGAGCCCCGTCGAGTTCTTGCACATGTGGTTGCTCAGTCTTCGTTATTGGGGGAGATTAAGGCTCGACAGTATGATGATCCGTGTTTGGCTGAGCTACGAGAGACAGTGGTTTAGGGTAGGGCCAAGGAGGTTATTATTGGCAAGGATGGTGTTCTGAGACTTCAGGGCCGCTTATGTGTTCCTAAGGTTGATGGCCTGAGGGAGAGGATTCTAGAGAAGGCACACAGTTCTCGGTATTCTGTTCATCCTGGTGCTAAGAAGATGTATCGTGATTTGAAGCAGCATTACTGGTGGAGGAGAATGAAGAAGGACATTGTAGAGTATGTCGCTAGGTGTCTTAATTGCCAGCAGCTTAAGTATGAGCACCAAAGGCCAGGAGTCCTACTTCAGCAGATGCCCATTCCTGAGTGGAAATGGGAGCGCATCACTATGGACTTCATGGTTGGGTTGCCTTGGACCTTGCGGAAGGTTGACGCGGTTTGGGTCATTGTGGATAGATTGACCAAATCAGCGTATTTCATTCTAGTAGCTACTGCTTATACTTCTGAGAGGTTGGCCCAGATCTACATTCGGGAGATAGTCCGGTTGCATGGTGTGCCGGTGTCCATTATATCAGATCGAGGTCCTCAGTTCACCTCGCACTTATGGAGAGCATTGCATAGTAAGATGGGTACCCAGATAGACCCCAGCACAGCATTTCACCCTCAGACTAATGGTCAGTCGGAGCGTACAGTTCAGATATTGGAGGACATGTGTGATTGACTTCGGAGGTCAGTGGGACCAGTTCTTGCCTTTTGCCGAGTTTGCTTACAATAATAGTTATCAGTCCAGCATTGAGATGGCACCATTTGAGGCTTTGTATGGTCGGTGATGTCGTTATCCTATCGGATGGTTTGAGCCTGGCGAGGCTAAGTTATATGGCACCGACCTGGTGAGAGATGCTTTGGAGAAAGTGAAGTTGATTCAGGAGAGGCTCCGCACAACACAGTCCAGACAGAAGAGTTACACGGATCAGAGGGCGTGTTATGTATCATTTATGGAGGGATATAGGGTCTTGTTGAAAGTCTCGCCTTTGAAGGGTATTATGAGGTTTGGGAAGAAGGGAAAGCACAACCCGAGGTTTATAGGTCCCTTCGAGGTGTTGAGGCGAGTTGGGGAGGTTGCTTATGAGCTGACCTTGCCTCCCAGTTTATCAGGAGTTCATCCAGTTTTTCATGTATCCATGCTCTGGAGGTACCACGCCGACATCTCTCACGTAGTTGATTTCAGAACTATTTAGTTGGATGAGAGGTTGGGCTACGAGGAGGAGCCAATTGCTATATTGATAGACATGACCGCCAGTTGAGGTCCAAGAGAGTTTCTGCCGTATAGGTCCAGTAAAAGGGCCAACAGGCCGAGGAGGCGACCTGGGAGTCCGAGGAGGACATGCGGAGCAGATATCCACACTTATTCATCACTTCAGGTATGATTCTAGACCCGTTCGAGGATGAACGTTTGTTTAAGAGGTGGAGAATGTAACGATCCGATCGGTCGTTTTGCGTTATCGGACCTCGTTCCCCTAAATGAAACTTCCCATAGCTGCTTATTGTGATTTATGACTTGCGGGGGCGGGTAGTCCGGGATTCGGAAGTGTTTAGAGTGCTATAGGAAGACTTGGTTCCTTAAGGTTGGCCTTTAAGCCCAAGTTTGACT
Source organism: Nicotiana paniculata (assembly GCA_005239505.1). NCBI lineage: Eukaryota > Viridiplantae > Streptophyta > Magnoliopsida > Solanales > Solanaceae > Nicotiana > Nicotiana paniculata. Next base: position 1,119 of record MDKI01120789.1, on the reverse strand, counting down.
TCGGTCAACATTTTGGGTAAACGACCTCGGAATCGTGTTTTGTCGGTTCCGGTAGTTTCGTATGATGATTTTGTACCTGGGCGTACGTTCGGAATGGGTTTTTGATGACCCGGGAGCGTTTCGGTGCCCAATATTGAAATAAGAAGTTCCTTAAGTTCCTATTGTGGTTTGGAATGTGTTTTTGTGTTATCGAGATCTGAACGGAATTCTGAGATCGGGATAATTCCGTTATGTTATTTATGACCTGCCTGCAAAATTTGGTGTCATTCCGAGTAGTATAAGTGGGTTTAGCGCGTTGTTAGCAAAGTCAAGAAAACTTAAAGTTCCTAAGTTTGGTTCTAGGGGTTTTGAGGTGTGATTTTGAGTTTTAGCGTTGTTTTGGGTGTTTCGAAAGCTCGAGCGAGTCCGTGCTATGATTTGGGACTTGTTGGTATATTTGGACGGGGGATCAGGTGGGCCCAGGTGCCTCCCCGACACCACACGAGGCCAAATACTAGCTGAAATAGCTGCTGGTGCACCTGTTCTGGTGTTGACCGCAGGTGCGGTTGCCCAGTCGCAGGTGCGACCCCTAGCAGGCAGGCCATTTCTCGCAGGTGCAGACAAAGTTCCGCAGGAGCGGAGCTGCAAGTGGGGTCTCCACTCCGCAGGTGCGGGCCCACGCTTTTTCGTCCATTTTCGCAGGTGCGAGTCTTTGCTCGTAGGTGCGAGACCGCAGGTGCGATCCTCGAGCCGCAGGTGCGGAAACACTGTCAGACAGTGTGTTTCTTAAATACGGGATTCTTCATTATTTCCTCACTTCTTCCTCCATTAGAACACCTTGAGATCTTGGGAAAAGGGCTCAACGACTCAACCACTGAAAGGTAAGTAGATTCTATCCTAGAGTTAGTTAATGCATGCATTCTTAGTGGAATTTAACTACTTAATTAGTGAAAATTTAGGAATTTGGGTAGTAACCTAGGACCTTCGAGAATTTAGCAAATTACCCGTCAATTAGCTATGAAATCACGTAAAAATCATGTATTAATGATCCTTAGGCTATGAGTGAGTGTTTCCTTCGAAAATTTTTTGGAATCCGAGCATGCGGGCCCGGGGTTGGATTTTAGGATTTCTTCAAGAATG